>JADRCH010000077.1:8983191-9002973 GCA_019843965.1 Rhynchomys soricoides
TCCAGTGCTCAGATCACTCTCTTGTCACCCCACTACCCTGTGGCCAGCTGCCAGCACTCTCTCTCCAGCCAGCGCTCCACTATGGTTACCTCTCCCATAGAGCTCTGTCCTTTGCCCAGTTTTTCGGTTCCAAAGCCTGGCTAAATTCTGCCCCAGCTATGTTCTTACCCTTCTGCCCACCTGAGTCGCCACGAAACACCAGACAGTCTTAGTTTAAAATTAACAGATGACACTACTGCTGGGCGTGGAATCTATAGTTCTAAGCTCATCAATTATTCTATGTAGGAAATTCTTCTGGTGGTGGGAGCTGCCACTGGGTTGGACAATTCACTGACCTACATCTCCCAACCCTCTTGCTCTCTGCCTCCTTCCTCCCGTGTCCTGTCATCCTCTCTTGGACCCAGGAAACCTGCCTCCTCCTCCTCTTCGCCCAACAATTGGCTTCTTGTCGTCTATATTAGCCAATCAATTAATTAGAGGAAATTCCACTACACGTGTTTTGAACTGAGTTTCAGTCATTTTTTGCTCATATACATTATAATGTTACAAAATCCCGTCCCATGTAGTTACAAGACCCATGTAAGGCTGTAATCCAGTTTTAGTAGCAGTGCAACATGGTACGAACTAATAATAAAATAAAATATCAGAAGCTTTTTATGCAATAATAAAAACAAAAGCCAAAGGCTTGGGGTGTTTGAGTAGCACCTAACCTTTGGCCACTTGAGCGGAGGTGCATGCTAGGAGAAAAGTCATGGTGGCTCGAATGAGAAATGTCCTCCATGCTCTCGGGCATTTGAACACTTGTCCTTCAGTTGGTGGTGCCGTTTAGAAAGATTAAGGAGGTACAAGTTTGCTGCAGAAAGTAGATCATTTGGGGTGAGCTTCAAGATTAAGAGCCTCATGCCACTTTTGTTCTCTGTGCATAGGCTTGCAGTTCAAGCTATGGGCTCTCACCTTCCTGTTCCTGCTGCTGTCTGATGCTCTGCAGTCTCCACCACTATGAACTCCAAACCTCTGGACTCGAAGACAAAATAGACTCTTCAATAGGTTTCCTCGGTTGTGGTGTTTTACCGCAGCCACAGATAAGTAACTAACACAGAATTGTTCCATGGAAATGAAACCAGGAAGGTTTTTTGTTTTTTTGTTTTTTGGGTTTTTTTGATAAGGAATTCTCTTTCTACTTTTCTTTTCTTCCATATTTTGCTTTTGTTATAACCTACTATAATTTATTTTAAAATGCTTTGTACATCTTTCTCAGAGTAAAATAAAACCAATGAGCACTAAGGAAATAAAAATCCATTTTATGAAAACTTTTGTTTTTTGTTTTCAACCTTGAATTAATCTACATCTTACATTTCTACTCTCCGGAAAATTTCCCCTCTGAAATTTACAAAGTTTCATTTCTTACTGATAACAACTTAAATCCTTTAAACTGCAGAAATAATACAGTTTTATAATAACCCTGCCTTCTATTTTTAATTTAGAATGTATATGCCATCTAATTTTTAATTATCAAAAATTCCCTTCCCCTAAATTGCAAAAGCATCTCAAAGTGCACTATGTTTTTACTCACTGACTCTCAGTAAACCCATCTATCCTCCCAAATTAGCAATTGTTTTTCTTTTGTTGGGTACCATACCAGGACTTGACTCATTAAATCAGTTCTCCTGAAACATCTAACTTCTAAGGAATGAAGATACCTCACCCTCACCCCGGCCGCAGTTTGATGAAACAGAGAGTCTGATCCATTATTTTAGCTCCTTTGGCCACCTAGTAAAATATTTTTTAACAAATCTCGTCTCACTGAAAATGCACTAAATATTAAGACAATCACCAACATATTAGCTAAGATTCTCTGTGGCTGATTCTTAGAAAGGAACACGATCCTATACCTTAAAGGTTCTATTCAAAGATAGGACACTCCCTACACTTGACCACAAAAGACCTGCATTGCACTCCCTACATACAAGTGTCAGATCATTTTTGGTTTTATAGAGTTAGACTGGAGTCTATAAAATGGATTAAAATTTATGTGTTAGACTGAGGATGTGACTCAATATTAGAGCACTTACCACATATGTGAAATGCCCTAATTGTGAAACTCAGCATTATTAAAACATGTATATGGTATTAGTAAATTAGAAGAAGAGACAGTTTAGTGTAAAGGTTAAGCATCATGACTGGTAAAATTGATAAAAATACCAAATTATCTATTAATTTTCATCATCATCTTGAATAAATGGTACTCAAAGTCTCCTTGTAAATAAAAACTATGTTATAGAGCTGTACATCTCAGAAAATAATTTGTGCCTAGTTTGTAGTGGGGTCTGTTCAGCTTTATAAGGTAAGCATTGACTTAGATACTAAAAACTTCTTTAACCATGAATACAACCGATTAGTTCATGGTATAAACAATTACATGGCTGTGTGCTCAATGCTCCATGGAGGCCAAAGTGTTCTGCACCATGCTGTGAACATCACCCTGAATGACATAAGCATGCCAGAACAAATCTATACCCATTACTGGAGAATGAATGGAAATGTTTGCCCCAAGGTTTTTCAATCGGTAGGGTCACCTTCTGCTATGGTAGGGATTTCAAATGTCTTTCACAAACTCATATGTGTGAATACTTGGTCCCTAGCTGGTGGTGCTTTTCAAGATGGCTGTGGATTCTCTGAAGCAAGAGACAGCCTTTTGAGGATTTTAAACTTGCCTATTTTAAGCCAAGTACTCTGTTTCTTGGTCTAGAAAGATGTAAGGCCCCTGCCACTATGTCACTGCCATAGATCAGGCCCTTCAACTGCTGTGTCTTCCCTCTGTAATGTACCATTCCCTCTGAACTGGAGCCAAGGTGTTCTTCTCAGTTAAATTGTTACCATCCAGTATTTTGTCATGGTGACAAGACAGGACTAACTCAATATACCTTCATGTGCACATAGCAATAATAATAATATGCTATGAACAAAAGGGACTGAGTTCTGCTGAGTTATTGCTATTGGCTATCATGCAGCAGAGGCAAGTGAGAGAGGTCTCCTGATGGGAAATGGGGAGATGCCTTACTGAATTAGTCTGCTGAAAATCAGAACCATCCTTCTATGCAACAAATGAAATATGCACCTGCACATTATCTGGGATGACTGAAGGAAGTCAGTGAGTTGGCAGAAACTTAGGAAAGAGCCAAGGGGGATTGACAAGATGGTTCAGAATAGGTAAGTCTTAAGGAGCAAGTCAGAAAGGCTGCTACATGGAACTAGTTTTAAAGAGCTGCCCATGACTGGAATTAGGAGGATCTATGATGCCAGTTGGGCCATTTTCTCACATGCAATGCCCTACAGTACTTGATACAGCATTGAATAAATTTGAAAACTAAATGAAACGCACTTTTCAGTGTTGTTGAATCCACTTCCGCTAACCATTGTGTAAATACTGAAAGACATTAGCTTCAAGGTAATAGTTTCCCAAGAGCCCAGCACGTCATAAAATCATTCCTGGTGATCTGGTTTCCTTAATGAGGTATGAGTATGAGAGAAATGATACAATTCAGGGAACCTGCAAGTAGAAGTCTTCAAATGTGCTCCTCTTCCTGCAGCTGAGCCATGATTAGGCCGCTTGATAGGAAAGGGTGAAATGCTTCATTGTTTAAAAAAAAAAAAGCATGCCATAATATCAGAGCTTGCTCATTATTTGAGATTTTCCTGAATTTTAAGGCTGCATATAAAGATAAAACTTTAAAAATTAACTTGAGATTAAAATCAAATCGTCACCTTCCTTGTCTGGAGCAGAAAAACATATACATTCTTATTAGTTGGAACTTCCATTTTATACCAAAGATTATCATTACATCAGTATCTTGGAGTAACAAGATAACTAAGAAAATTCTAACTATGAAGATGTAAAGAGTCCTGGTGAATTAACAACAGAAACCAGATAGGGTCATGTTGCAAGACTACTTGCGGTGTTCTGCATGCCTGCAAAGAGCACAGAGAGACAAAATATGTACATATTTCCTTCCTGAAAAGAAACAAACCTATTTGCCCTTCCACATAACTTGAATCACTACATCTTCTCATTTATAAAGTCATTATATCCCCTTATCTTTAACCTATCTCAGGTGTAAAGACACCTGAGAGTACTGGGCACAGTAGCTTCTGCCTACCTCACAGACACCTGAGCCACCTTTAGCTGTGTATTCATCAGACTCTCAATGAAAGGAACAAAAATTGATTCTGTTTTATATTTCAGATACTTCCCTAACCTTTTGGTCATACTGGATACATTATCTCTGTGTCAATTTCTGCCTTGTGTCCCTCAATCTTTTTCTTCCACAACTCTTTCAAAACTTCTCATTAGATCCTTACATTCTTAGTAAAGTATGCTTCGACCATCTTTTCAAAATTCACCCTGTTGGCCCCAACTCTATTATCCTATTTTTTTTTTTTTCATAAACTGTCTGACTAAGCTTCCAACTTTTGTTGTTGTTTAGGGTTCGGTTCTCCTCATTAGAATGTAAACTCTATGAAAGCAAGGGTCATTGTTTAGTTCACTCATGAAAATGCAATATATGTTGAATGGAAGAATAAATAAGCTGATTGATTTCTTTTGTCTTCCTCTAGGTAACTCAATACTGTTAGAACTTTTGATGGTGAAGTCTTCAAGAACAGTCAATGGAAAATTTTAATAATACATGTGCTGACTACATTCTACCAAGAGGAAAAGAAGAACTTCTCACAGAGAGGGAGAAAGGATGCCGAAAGTCTACTCCAGCACTTACTAATAGAGTGTAACAAATTATGGGGTTTTAGAAATTCAATTTAGCTCTCAACATGTGTCGTTTCACCACCTGCGTACACAAGAGTCACACCCACACTAGCTCCCTCTGCCAACTCCACCTCGTCCCTCCTCCTCATTAGCCAACACCTAATTACATACTAATTGGCTCAGAGAACACAAGCTTGTAATTGCACTAAAAACACTCAGAGCTCCCCCACAGACAGATTCTCATGAAAACCAAATATAAAAAGGAGTTGGCCTTGTGCCTCGTTTTCATCAGGACATAGCTAGATTCTTCTAGGTCCTTCCTGGCCACACAGATATGGTTTGCTTTCACATTTCTGTGAAGGAATTTTCTTCAGGGACACAGATTTGAGTGTCTCATATGCATGACAATTTCAGCAATAAAGGACTTTACAAATGACCTTGATCATTATATGACTGCTTCATTAGTCAGAGAGAGCCACAGATAATCAGGAACAGTTTCCCATTAAGCTTACTATTGTTCCCCCCTTGTGATCTCTAGATGTCAAGAACTTTCCCTCTATTGCTACCTCAGATTAGACAAACTGACTTTATAAATGCATTTTAGAGCATGAACATGCTCTCTCTTTGCTGAACTTTTTTTCATCCAACAAAAACATTGCCATCAGTTTCTATGGTCACAGCACAGCTACATGAGCTGTGATTAAAGGCATAGAAGCCCATTGGAGTATGTTTTGAGATGCAGGTTTCAAAGCTGTTCGATTTGTCTCAAACAAGTACTGGTATTGTAATTACCAGTGATAGGAAATGCAAATAAAGAACAGAGTATCCAAACAAGGACAAGTTGTGGTACAAGGTGGCTTCCATAGTCTCCTGGTGTGAGAGAGGTAGAGGTGACACTAGAGAGAAGACTCTTGTCATGCTAGAAAACAGAAAGTACTGTCAGGGCTGGAATAATTAGGAGCAAGGGAAATAGAAGCCCCAAGGTGTATCTTTCTATCCAAATGAGCCACTGACTGAGGCCAACTGTACACATAAAGAAAATCTGGAATCTTGGAGGAAATTTATATACAGATTGTTGTTGCTTGCCTTTAAAGGTATGGTTTTGGGGCTGAGATGGAATGTCCTACTTGGAAACATGGGAATTCTTACAATATTGTCTATTCAAACTTCAGGAGAATTCAAACATTTCTTACATGATGCTGCCATTATTCCATCTATGAACAACTGTAGTGATGGAAACACTACTTGTCAATTCCTTAATTTAATACTTGTCTTTAAGAAAGTTTTAACTTCTATATACTCATTTAAGTATTATAAAAAAGCACCTGACAAATAGTATTTGGTCTTTAAAGTTTCAGTTACTTTTCATTTAAAGCTCATATTTGAAGCCTACATTCACCAGCCACAGAAGGAATCTTAGGGTTCTGAGATGCTGCTGTGATGCTGCTGTGGTCCCCCATTCCTCATTGTTAAAGTTGCTCACATGAGGAACTTTGATGCTAAGTTAATGAATATATAGAGTAAAATGGCAGCAGCAGGGGACTAGTGAGTAGAGAGACTGACTGAGGAGACGTTGGTCAAAGATGCTCACATGAGGAACTTTGATGCTAAGTTAATGAATATATAGAGTAAAATGGCAGCAGCAGGGGACTAGTGAGTAGAGAGACTGACTGAGGAGACGTTGGTCAAAGAACATTTAGTGAGACAGAAGATACATTTCAGAGTTCATATTAAAAGGCACTCACCTTTCTTATTTCAAAGTTACTAAAATACCCTTGAAAATTGTTTGGAGAGTGGATTTTAAAACTCTTCTTACTGTGAAAAAATAAAGGTAATTATGTGTGCATATGTCAATGGCATTATCATTGGACTGTCTCTGACCCACCTGCCACCCAAGTAATGAAACTGAGACCTTTTGTTAATTATGAAAGCTTGGCCTTAGCTTAAGCTTGTTCCAACTAGCTAATAACTTATGTTAATACATTTATACTAATTCACATTCTGCCACATTGCTCATGACCTCTCCTCAGTACTAGTACCTGTTTCCTTCTTTGTTTCTCGGTGGTGAATCTCTCTCCTCCCCACCTCCATGTCTGAATCTTTCCCAGAGTTCCCAACTCTGTCTGAAAGTGCCATCTATCTCTCCTGGGTTGGTATAGGCCATTCATCTCTTTATTAAGCCAATCTGAAGGTGTTAAAAGGAAGTGTTTACAAGACATGCAGCCATATAAATAACAATACTAAGTCCTGTCTGCACTCAACTCTGTGGGCACAAAAATCAGCATTTAAATAGTACAAAGACAATTTTTGCACAGTGCACAAAAAGATCACCCCAACACAGTACTAATTTAGACATTCCACAAATATACCATATAAAACATTACTTAAAAAATGAATGTACAAATATTATTTGCTATTTTTAATTAAAAAGAAATTAAATTAATTAAAAGAAGAAACATCTTTAAAAGCTTCCCCTGTCCTTGAATCAAAAATGTATACTTTCATAAAGAAAGATTCAACAATCTAATGGCAGAAGTAAATTTCCTCAACTCAACAAAAGTATCCTTACTTTTCTTCTTGCTGTGATCAAATGCCTTGCCAGAAGCATATTATGGGAAAGGGGGTTGGCACTGCTCCTACTTTTTGTATGTGTAGTCCACCATGGCTGGGAAGGATTTTCAGCTGCCCATACTGTGTCTACAGTCAGAAATCATGGAGATGAATTCTGCTGTAGGCATCATTCTCCTTTTAATTCATGCTGGAACCATGGCACATAGAATGATACTATATACACATGCAGTTAAACCTTTCTGGTTACATCTTCATAAAGACGGCCAGAGATGTGCTTCCACAATGATTCTAAATCTAGTCAACTTGACAGTGAAAATCAACTCTTACATCTAAAAACACCAATGACTAGTTTTATAACTGTGCAAAATATTTTTTCATAGACAGAACAAAGACAAAAATTCTAATTTCCTTCCTACAGCCTGCATTCTAAGTGAAGTTTCTAGCTGTTGCAGTGAAGCAAGAAGAAGGAAAACTATCAAGTTTAGCAATAATATAGTAGAAATTATATCTTCAGGACTCCATGAAAATATTTTAGAACTAATAAGTTCAGAAATGTTGTAAGAAATCATTCTACAAAATTCAGTTGCAATTCCAACTGTTAGAAGTTAAAAATCCAAAGCTGAAAATTAAGAAAAGAATTATATTTGTAATAGCATCTAAATGAATGAAATACTTTGCATAAACTTAATGAAAGAAGAGCAAATTTTATATATTAATAAAACACAGCATTACAAAAAATGTAAGCATCTATACAGATGAAAATTCACAGATATAGAAATCATTTGAAGCATAAGAAGGGAGTGTGGAGGCAGCAGTGTTCTTCACACTGCTCTGTAGATTTATCACAATTTTTGTTAATATGCAGCCTACTACTTTTATACCATTAACAAACATGATACTAAAATTTGTAAAGAAATGCAAACTACCCTTAAAAAGAGGCCAACTGTCTTTAAGAGTGAAGGTCAGAGCTATAGGACTCATAATTGTTATAGTTAATATTTGTATACTATTCCATTATTTAATTATACTCCAACACATTTGAGTAATTAGACATTACGGTTGTTTTCAAAGTTTATGTTTGCAAAATAATTTCAAAATGTTTGCTTGTACATTTAATATTTTAGGATAAATTTCAAAGACTTGAGTTACTGAGGTTGAGGAATATGGATTTTAGCAGCATTTGGAGACATAATATTCTGAAAATACATTGAGCCTGCCTCCCTCCTTTTCTGAACCTGACAGCTCATCCAACATCATGACATTGTAATGTTTCCTACAAAGTGCACATTATTGTCTATTGTTTTGATAATAGTTGAATAATGACAATTTTCAGTGTTTGTCAACCATTTATTTGTTTTGGAAAATTTAGTCATTTTATTTACCCACATCTCAACATGGAAATTCTCCATGGTTTACAAAGTATTATCACCATTAACTTGTCATATTCTACATTAGAAAATTTCTCCGTTGGAAATTTTCTGGTATACTCTCTTTGGAAAGGAATGGCTCCTATTTCAGAGTGGAAATAAGAAAGTAGGTTGTGTTTGTTATTTCTCTGGTTGTTGGGAGAGAAACACATGACAAAAGCAATTCAAAGAAGGACAGGTTTGTTTTGGTTCGTAATTTTAAGTACAGTCAAAAATGGCCAACATTATTGTAGCAAGATCATATGGCAGCTGGTCACATGTGTTGTGTTTTATAAAAAGCCAAGGATATGTTTTATTGCGTGCAGTATGGTGAGGTGAGTGGGTACCTCAGCAGGCATATGCTGAGGTATCCCTTCCCTCTGAGCTACCACCCATAGGGTATAGTATAGAGTAGAATTTATTTGGGGGCATGAGAAGAGAAGCTGAGAAGGGAGTATAGGCAGAGAGAGAGAGAGAGAGAGAGAGAGAGAGAGAGAGAGAGAGAGGAGAAGCCTGCCAGAAAGAGGGTCAGTGAGAGAAGAGAATAAGAAAGAAGAGGCAGAGAGAGTGCAGAGGGGCCTAACAGCCCTTTTTATAGCCAGCCAGGCCTACCTGGCTGCTGCCATTAACTGTTGGGCGGAGCCTAGAAGGAATGCCAACATTTCTCCATTTTTAGTTTAATTTTTAAAAAAGGAGAAACTAGAAAGAGGTGATGGTGAAGCAGGAATAGGTTTGTTGTGATCTTTAGCCACTTCTTTTGCTGACTTTGAGGGGACTTGTCTCTGGGAAGCTTAAGAAAATGGAGATGGAGCTGTTCATCCAGTCTTTGGCTGTTTTCTTGATTTCCAGGGTGTGTGGGGAGGAAGGAGCAGGTCCAGTAGAAGCATCTGTGTCTGTGAGAGCAGGCTGCTCCTCTGGAGCTATCCTGGATGTGGATTTTGAGTAAACGTATGGACTGGACAAGATGCTGAAACACACGTATATATTAGAGATAGAGAATAAAGTAGGTTTGTGAGAAAAACTTTTTCTTACATGTACATTTGAATATATATTTGAAACCCTTAGGTCTTGGTGTTTGGGGGGAAGGAAGCCCCAAAAAGGTGTACTTATCTGGATGGAGTCTATTTGGTCCATGAGAGGTAGACCTGAGAGGGTTTCCTGGAGCTTATAAGTTTATAAAAGAAATAAATTTGTTACCAGCACAGTCTTTAAGGTGAGCTTAGGGAAGACAAAAACCTTTTATGGAGCCGAAGGAGCAAGAAGAGCTTTTCCCCTCTGTCTAGAAAACTGAATATATATAAATTCAGCATAATGAGAAGCATTTTTAAGTTTACATTTAAAAGACCATTAAAGGAAATGCAAATCTTTGACCTTGTGGATATGATAGTTGATCATATAGATGTACCGTGAAAAACACCTTAAGTCTATAGTTAAAAGACAATCAAAGGAAACTTAAAATTTGAACTTGTGATCGTAAAAGTTGGATCTTATAGTGGAATGTTTTATGAGAGGCAGGATAATTGATAAGAACTCTATTGGTTAATGTTAGGACAGTGATGTAACATGGAGAGGAAATATAAAGCATTTAGTCACTGGAAGCTGAGTTTAGATAAGGAAGTAGCAGGTTACATCTGTGAAAGGCTACATCTGAACTTGTGTATCTTTCATCACAAAGCCTGTGAGCAAGGTAAAACTGCCTGTCTTTGATAAGAGTAGTCTTAACTAGTTAATTGACTAATGAGCTGATAAGGCGGTAGATTACCTTGGGACCTAGAGATTTGTTTTCTAGCTGTCAAACTGCCGTTACCTTAGCTGTCAATATAATCAGAAATCTGGAAACAATAAATTATAATCTAGATGTCATATATAATTAAATGGCAGAGGTTGGTCTATAATCCATTCCCTAAACAATTTTCTCAGGGCCCCGTGGTCTCCATCGCAACCAGAGTCAGTCTGCCCATCAGGCCCAGAAGATGAGAAACTTTTTCCCGTGGGGGAAGAGTGTTGGAGAAATGATTCATCTTGTCTTAGGCAATATGAGACATTTAATTCTCCAGGTGTCCTCTGTCCACAGTTTAGGCAAGCCCTGGCAGCAGGCAAAGCAATGGAGTGGTGTTTCTCAGTGGTTTTCATATCACAACTAGCCAGTCTTGTTGCTATGCCCTTGACTTCTTGAAGACCGTGAGGAGTTTACTCTCAGGTTTTGGGAGTCTCTGGCCTAGAAAGCTTAAGCATTTATCATTACATTTAACGGATTTCTGACAAGATTGAGAGTCAGCATCAATTAAGCATATCTGAGTTAGACAATCTGTCTTTATTTTTAATTATTTGCTCTAGTATATACCTAGCAAACAAAGAGAGTGCATTAAAAATTAATGACAGAAGCAAAAACAAAGATGAACATATCTTTAAGGCAGTGGTCTTTAACCTTTATACTGTTGTAAATCTTTAAATTAATATTAAAATTATTTATCAAGGCAGGGCAGAAGGATATGAAAACCTTATCTAATTTAAGTGTCTTTGGAAACCTTAAGTAAGGCTGTTCTAAAGTGAGAAGGCAGTGAGGTGAGAACTGCCAATAACAAAGCTGGTGTAGAGTTATGAGACTGGCTTTAATCAAGATGGCACTGAAGGTACAGCCAGCCATGTGACTGCCCTTAACTAAGATGGCGCTGAAGCAATAGCTCCGCCCATGGAGGAAAGTCACGTGTTATACATTAACTGGAACAGCAGAAGTATTGCCATGCATCACTAGATACAAACATATAAAGAGACAGATAGACATGTTTTGTCTAGCGGACAGGCCATTATATGTATATGAAGAGGTCTCACCCTGTCACCACAGGCAGTCTCTGCTACTGTGCGCTGAGTGGCAATATGGCTGGCCTGAGTGGCACACAGTATGGCTTGGTTGCTCCTGTGGTGCAAATAGAAATATAACTGGAGCAAACAGCTGGGCATGGTGGCAGCGGACAGGGGCCCCAGGTACTTGGAAGAGCAGGTGGCAGCTCAGCGGAGCACCAGGAGGAGGAGGAGGAGTGAGAGAGTGAGCACGCCTGGCCCACTTCCTGGCAACTTCGCTCTAGCACAGCATGCCATATGCGCAGTTCTTTACTGCTGGAGCTCCAGCCAGATAGCATGGCTGGAGTCAGGTCAGGCAGGGAGCGAGAGGAGGGGGAGAGATGGAAAGTGGAGATCCAGTTAGTTGGAGCGAAGACTGCACATAGAAATCTTTTCATTTTTTAGGATCCCTGGTAAGAGTTGTAAAAGGTTTTTCTTTTTTTTTTTTTTCAAAGCACTGTTAAGCGGTCATTTAGTACTCAGTGGGTACTGGAGCCAAATTTAGCCTGTGAATGAGACTGCGAGGCATCCCAGTAGGAAGCCCTGAAGTGGTAGCAAAGACATTTCCTTTTGGGTGAAAAGTTATTAATATTATACCTACCAGCATCCCAAGAATAAGTTAATAACTAGAAATGTTGGCAGCCTATCCAGAACATCAGGTTGTCATGTGATGAAGTGGAGGCTGAGCTCAGGCCAGTGCCTGAGTGGTGGCAGGAAAACATTTTACCTAGGCCTAGGATTTCCCAGCAGAGAGAAAGAAACCATCGCAAGGAGAGAGAAAAAAATCTCACCCAAGGGACGATATCCTAGAACAAAGGGCCAACGAGAAGCCCAGTCATGATTGTGAATACCTTCATCCTCAAGGACATCTAAGGGTGACTATGAGCTCAACCACCCTCCCTTAGGACCATGGGCCATTTACACTGACCAGTGGGGGTGGGGGCGGGGGGGGGCGAAGCTTACTAATTCATTAGCTTTTGGATGGAGGACTAACAATCCAATGGCTGGAAAGCTCATGTGGCATTGGGAAATATGAACCTGTGAGTTTCTAAACCCAAGTTACAGCACCGAATGTTGTGTTCTATAAAAAAGAAAAGAAAAGAAAAGAAAGGAAAGGAAAAGAAAAGAAAAGAAAAGAAAAGAGCCAAGGATATGTTTTACAGAGCTCCGTGTATTGAAGTGTGAGAGGTGCCTCAGCAGGCCTGAGGCGCCAGCCATATATACTATAGAATAAAGTTTGTTTATGGACATGGGAAGGGGAACTGAGAAGGAAGTAGAGGCAGAGAAAGACACGGGGGGGGGCGCAGCCAGGAACATGTGGGGGGGGCAAGGGGAGAAAGGAAAAAAGTCAGTGAGAGAAGAGCGTCAGAGGGGGGCAAAAAAAGTGGGGAGGGGCCAAACAACCCCTTTTATAGCAAGCCAGGCCTACCTAGCTATTGCCAGATGACTGTTGGGCAGAGCCTAGAAGGAATGGCAACAAGTTTAGATCTGCAGTCAGGGAACAGAGATTGAGGAATGCTGCTATTCAGTCTGCGGCCTCCTTTTTTTATTTATTGGGAGACCCTAGCCCATTAGATGGTGCTGGCATCATTCTGAGTTGGTCTATACCGTAGTTAAACTCTCCAGAAACTCTCTTTTTCTGAACACACAGTTAGAAACTCACGTAGAGGTTTGGGTCCATCTAGATCCTATTGGGTTGGCAATGAAGATTAATCAGCACACAGATTTAGATGTTTAAAATGGTTAATGCAGTTTCTAGCACATATTATGTCATTAATGTTAACTTACCTTGTTGTTTTTGACAGTGCTTTAACATCATCAAGCAAGATGTAATCTGTCCAACGCATGGCTCTTGCCATGAGGTAAGATATTAGATTTGCCCATGGCTCACCCTTTAACCACCTGGCATATTTCTTCAAACTATGGAGATATGGCTTAGTGGTTAAGAATGTTTTCTTAACCACTTGCAGAGGACCTAGGTTTGGTTCTCAGCACCTACATGGAAGCTCACAACTGTCTATAACTCTAGTTCCAGGAGATTGAATTCCCTCTTCTGGACTCTGTAGTTACTGGACAGTGTGTTAATATTTGGGTAAACAGACCATACACATAAAACAAATACATTCAGGCAAATAACACACACACACACACACACACACACACACACACAGAGAGAGGCATAAAATCAATAAAATCTTACAAGAATGTCTGGTGGTCTATTGGAATATTAATTCCAATAGCCCAAAGGGTCCTGGAGTTGCAGGTCCTTTGTGCTGCAAGCTTTGTTCACCTGAAGTGGGATGTGTATTTTAAAAAGTGGTGGGATATCGTAACAAAACAAATTACATAAGACCATGACAACTCTGTTCCATGCAGCAAGCTGTGGGACGCGTAGGAAAACCCTGTGTTTCAGTGTGGTCAGTAACAGCATCCAGAGCTCTGGGGTTCCACTTCGACTACCTCTTTACTCTCATCTTTATGGGGACCCCCTTCTCATCAAATCCTGCCTTTTTATCCACTCCGTCTGCAGCTGTGGACACAAAATGTGATCTTCAGGGTGAGTAGATCCTCTAAATCTATAAGCTGAAGAAATGAGCCAATAGTAATATTTAAATTGTTTTCCTGCCTTCTTTTAGGTCATCAATCCTGCGTTCACTGGGCTCTCTTTGTTTTTGAATGAGAAGTTATTTCCAGGAGGCTGCATCAGAGCCTGCTGACAGGATGGTGATTTTGAGAGCAACGTCAGTGATTGATTTTTGTAATTCTCACAAGGCTAAGATAGCAGCCAGTGCTTACCTGAAGGAGGACTCCGAAAATGTTAACTTAGTGAGTGAATGAGAGACTGAAGCTCTGCCCTTCCTTCCCTTTCATCTACAGGAACCGTCACTTCTGTGTATTCGTTCATTTATCAGGAAACACTTTCCCTCTGGGAATTAATTCTCCGTTGTTTTTCAGGATCCCTGACCTCTCACATAGCAAGGGCACATGAAGGCAGTGTAAATTCTCCTCATATTCTACTCTGAAAGAGGTACCAGATTGATTCTGTAACAAGCAAAATTGATGACTGTCTAGGACATAATAACAAATACAGTTCAGATACCATAGGTCACTGCTACATATTGCCCAGTTCTCATGACTCATAAATTAGATTAGATTCTTGCCTCCTTCACTACCCTCCCTTCTTGGGCAGAATTGATTACTTTTCCCTGTGACAGCACTTTGCCTTTATAAACCATGAGCATGGATCATATCTTCTATTATTTTATATCTTTGACCCCCTTAACTGAAGATACTTAAGGAGAGGAATCATATTTCATTTACTTCTGTTTCCTGAATTTACCACTTTTTTCCAGTAACATAAATTTTCTATAAATAGATGAGCTCATGAATAAACTATTCTAGCAAACTAAACTATGTTTTCCACGGCTTTTTGGGGCTGCGGACTTGATATCCAAACCTTTGGCAACATGGCTTTAATCCAGCCTTGATTCTCTCCTAGGACTGAGATAATATGCTCAACCAGGTGTTAAGGAGAAGTAGTAATAAAGAATTTTCAAGTTTAATTGAAAATATATGTAATTAGGAGGAAAACTAGCCTTGAAGAATTTTCTGAGCACACTCAGGTTATACTACCAATTTCAAAAGGGTTAGAAGATCTCATAGAAATAAGCAAAGTACCAGACTAGGGGCTCAAAAAACGCTGTAGAATGATGGTGTCTACATGCATATACAAGGAAATCACTAGGCAAAGATCAAGAACTAAGTCAGCCCCAGCTTTAAGCACTGCCAGGCCCTTCAGTCCTCTCAAGTTCATGCTAAGTATCCTGCTTTACCCAAGAGTCACTTTGCAGGAACAGTAGTACTGAGTACGAGGTCCCAGATAGAGGGCTTGGAGAATGGACTGAAGGAGCTGAGGGAGTGTGCAGCCCCAGGGAGGTAGCAACACTGGCAACTGGCCTGACCCCCCATATTTCTGGAGACTGATCCACCAACTAAAGAATACACATGGAGGGACCCATAGTGCTGGCCACAAAGACTGCAGAGGAGGGTCTTGTTACCCGTCAGGGGGAGGAGAGGCCCTTGGGCCTGAGGGTGTTATATCCCCCAGTATAGGAGAATGTCAAGGAGGGAAGATGAGAGTGGGTGGGGGGTGGGGTGGGGAGGTGAGTTGGAGAATATCCCCATACAGGCAGGGGGAGGGCGGAGGGAATAGGGAGGTTCCAAAGGGGAGATCTGGAAAGGGGGAAACATTTGAAATGTAAATAAAATATGAAAAAAAAAAAAAAAGATTGTACCTGCTATGGTTCTAGCCACATCTTCCAGTCCCTGCCACTCACAGATACAGCAGCAGTACACATCAAATTAAAACGTTTTGTATACCACACCCTTTTCAAAAAGTATTTAGGGGTTGTTTAGGGAGTGCCCCTCATCCTGCATAATTTTAATGAATTATTAAAAATTAGAAATTGGACATGGAATTAGGTACTTCAGTAACCATACCTAAACCACTGCCTTTGCATAGACTGTTGCTTAGCTTAGTTCATGTATCAACCTCTGAAATGATCCTTTTAGTTTTTAAATTCTTTTTATGGCACTGCATGTATCTCATTCACAGGTATCTTATTTTAATAATCTTTGCTTAGGAGCCATGAATGCTCTAATGGAAAAATTCCTGATTGAATAATTTATATTTTCTAATGTCAGGTGCAGTGATTGGCCTATTATAGGTAATGAACACGTTGGGAAAATGAACTACTAAATTAATGTTTTAAGACAAGAAGTGAAAATGTAATAGAGAATGGAAAAAACAGATAACTTAGGAGGTAATGCTATAATACTTTAGAATTATTTGTATGAGATGAGGTCTGAAAATCAAAAACTGGAAAGACATAACACTGAGATGTTATACTTTATTACAGTGGATATTGTTCTGCTTCTCAAACATTCTTTCCTGATTTTTGAGACAGTCTACTTAGTGCTAGACTCTTTGCTATTGTACAGAGAATTTGACAAGGGTCTAGACCATCAAAATGCTTTTTAGGACATGTTTCTAATTTTAGACATTGTCATCTGACCTGACTCAAATAATTTAAAATAAAATGAGTTTACAATCCTACCTTCTGAATGTGAAATGGAACAGCTAATCAGAAGATGTTATATTAACCGCTCCTCTAGTGACCTAGTGGTGAACTTGGCTGTGTGGGAAGCCGTTGTCAAGAGGTTCAGTTGAGAGAAGTCCATGCTGCAAAATCCAAATCCAGCCTGGCTTTGCCTCAAATCCCCTGAAACACTGAATTGATAAATTACTTCTTCTGCTAAAACTATTTTATGTTTCCAATTCTTCAAAACAGCCATAGTTGCATTCTGTTTAAGGCCCACTCTACGGGAGGAAACACATGCCTAGTGCTGTAAATCTGGCTTAGAAACTGTGTTTGTGGGAATCCACAGGCCCTGGAATAAACCCACTTCTATTATTTCATGACATGGGCATTATTTCAAGCTGCCATGTAAATTTGCATCTCTCTACCTATAGGTTAGAGCACCAGCAACTCTCAGCCATCTTAAGGATGTTCCTCTGTGTAGTGTGGTCTGTGATTAATACAGAAAGTCACAACTGGTCAAAGTGCAGAGAACAAGTGACTGCAGAATGCTTAGCCATACCTAGGACATCTAGATCACACCCAAGGCTCATGGCCCATAACAGAAGGGTTCATATTAACAAATGTAAGAGCCAGAGACTGGGGAGGGCCAGTCCAACATAGTGTCTGCTGCATGTGACAGGCCCATTACATTTATGAAAGCTATATGCAGAAGACATGTTCAATATTCTAGAATGAAGTGGGAGGGACTTCAAGTATCCCACTCCTAACTGATGAGCTATGGAGAGTTGATAGCTTCTGAAGGAGGGAAAGTCCGTTTTCTCCAAAGGTGTGTCTCCTCACAGTTTGACCATGCTCCAGTGATGGCCCCACACCCAGAAGTATATGGACAACTGAAATGAGAGTTGATAGGTTGTCAAGTGAAAATCATTTCTTTTAATAACATAAAATTAGAGATTAGGGAGGTAGAAATGGATCTGGGAGGAGCTAAGGGGGAAAAGTTAGAGTGACTCTGATTAAAACATTGTGACATTATTAAAGAATTAATAAAATATCTGGTAGTTTCATTTTGAGTTGGGCCATAGGTCAAAAATGTTCAGGCTAGGCATTGAAGGGCAGGGCCACATGAAGCTGGAACAGTGCCCACTGAGGCTGACTGCTCTCTAGTTACATGCACCTAGAGGGGAAAGTAATGAGGGAACTCCTCTTTAAAATATTCCATTGGGCTAGGCCATTTCAAAAAGGTGAAACCTCCAAAAGATGAAAATAGTGAACCAAAGCAATTTGCTTTTTTTTTTTTTTTTAAGATTTATTTATTCTTTTATGTAGTAACAATACATTGTTGTTGTCTTCAGACATACCAGAAGAGGGCATCAAATCTGTTACAGATGGTTGTGAGCCACCATGTGATTGCTGGGACCTTTGGAATAACAGTCAGTGCTTTTAACCACTGAGCCATCTCAGCAGCAAGGCAGTGGTGGTACGGTGGTGGCATACTCCTTTAATCCCAGAACATGGGAGGCAGAGGCAGGCAGGCAGATTTCTGAGTTCAAGGCCAGCCTGGTCTACAGAGCAATTTGCTTTTCTGAATTTCAAATGCAAATTACTTATTGCTTTTGTGAGGGATCTGCTCGCTGGACTCAGACTTTTGGGGAGACCAATCAAAACTTAGGCTAAGTCAGGAAGCAGCCATGCCTCTCAGGATGACAGTGTACAATAGCCCAGCATCACCTTCCAAATTCAGACCCTATCTACACATCTAGTGCGTTTCAAAGAACTGAGGCTAATATGACTGTCATCACAGATAATTCAGAGATTATCCTCTTCAGCAGAAAATTATCAGAGACAGCAGTAATAAACAATGTCTTGAGTCAGATGTCAACATGGTGAGAAATTTCTCACACATCATGTGTATTTCCATGACAGATCATCCGAGATTCTGAGGTCAACCCTCGGAACCTATATGATTAAAAAGAGAGAATAATTCTGATAGGTGTCTTACACACATACACACACAAGCACAAGAAAATAAATGAATGAATGAAAAAGATAGCCCCTTTAAAATTGAGAAACTCAACTTTACCTCTCTTTTAAATACATTTGCATTATGAAGGCTTAGCCAGGCATTTGAATTTTTATTACTATATTAGGTTAAGGTTTTTATGTATCATTAGTTTTTGTCTTTTATTCTTTGTTAAATTTGACAGGTATTTGACAGAACTGTCTCTATTACTTTTTGTCCTCTATTAATTTTGACACTATAGCGTCTATTTTTATTTATTTTTAGTGTATGTCCTTATATTTAATGATATGTATGATTTGAAAGCAAATGCAATTAACAAAAGCATAGTTTATTCAAATATGACCCTAATATGTTTTATTAAGTGAAGATCGCTTTTTCATACACTCTATTCTGATTATTTCTTTCCCTCTTTCTAAGCCTAAGTTCCTCTCTACCTCCCCTCCCATACAAATCCACCCTCTTTCTTGATCTATAATTAGGAAAAAACCAAGCATCTGAAGGGTAATAGTAAAACAAAATAAAAATTAAAAATAAGATAAAAACAACCAGATTGGTATAGTACAAAAGTAACAAACTGAAGGAAAAGAGGCTAAGAAGAGGCCCAGGAAACAGATATAGATACAGAGATACTCATATTCAGGAATCCCATAAAAACACAAAGCTGGAAGCTGTAATATATACAGAAAACTTTTAGGGAAAAAGATAGATAGATAGATAGATAGATAGATGGATGGATAGACAGACAGATGATAAATAGATAGATAAATAGATAGATGGATGATTGATAGATAAAGACCTGGCATTTTGAGATAAAGAATCTCCTAAAATGTCATTGAATTTATTTTCATTTGACCATTTACTGCTGGGTGTTAGGTTTTGGACTTGCACAAGGGACTGAGGTGCATATTTCACATACCAAAGCAGACCTAGCCTTCAGGTGTTCCCAGAATTCCTCAGCCCCTACTTGGCATACCTTGTCCCCAACCTTGAATTTTCCAGCCCAGGGGGCTGCCCTTCCCCAGATGCAGCGGCTTCCCCTTCTTCTTCTTCTTCTTCTTCTTCTTCTTCTTCTTCTTCTTCTTC
>JADRCH010000077.1:9003144-9023156 GCA_019843965.1 Rhynchomys soricoides
CTCTCTCTCTCTCTCTCTCTCTCTCTCTCTCTCTCTCTCTCTCTCTCCTTCCTCCTCCTCCTCTCTCTTTGTGTGTGTGCCTCTTTCTCCTTTCATTCTCCCTTCCCTCCCCCTCCTCCTTTCCCAGTGGTGACTTCTCTGTCCTTGGTCCTTGGTGTCAGTGAACTCACCCAACTGCTTCCCAATAAACTTACCTTTAGTATAATCAAATCTGGCATGCCTTAGAAGAGAAATAACCCACCACTGGATATGCAGCCTATCCTTAAGAGTAGTTTGTTTCCCCTTGGAGAAAACTATTTTTTTCATTTGCAAGAGATCATCAGTTTTAGCACAATTTGCTGAAGATGCTGCCATCTTTCCAGTGTATATTTCTGCCTTCTTCATCAACAATCAGTTCTCTCTCTCTCTCTCTCTCTCTCTCTCTCTCTCTCTTTCTGTGTGTGTGTGTGTGTCTGTGTGTCTGTGTGTCTGTGCTGGCATTTTGATGGGAACTGCTTTGAATCTCCATATTGCTTTTGGTAGAATGACCATTTTTACTATATTAATCCCGTTGGTCCATGAGCATGGGAGATCTTTCCATTTTCAGATATCTTCAGTTTCTTTCTTTAATGTCTTAAAGTTTTTATCATACAAGTCTTTTATTAGCTTGGCTAGAGTCATCCCAAGTTGTTTTATATTTCTCCTGCTGTGAAAGGTGTTTCCCTGATTTCTTTCTCAGTTCATTAGCCATTTTTATATAGGAAGGTTACTGATATATTTTTTTTTAAAGTTAATCTCGTGTCTAACCACTTTGTTGAATGTGTTTATCAGCTGTTGGAGTTTCCCAGTGAAATTTTTCTGGTCACTTACATATGCTATCATATCATCTGCAAATAAAGATACTTTGGCTTCTCCCCTTTCCATGTGTATCCCTTTGATCTCCTTCAGTTGTTCTATTGCTCTAGCTAAGACTTCATGTACTATTGAGTAGATATGCATGGACAGCCTTTCCTTGTTCCTGATTTTAGTGGAATTGCTTTGAGTTTTTCACGATTTAAATTGGCTTGCTGTAAACTGCCTTTGTTATAACTACGCTTTCATATTAAGAAGTGCTTTTTCAATGTGTCAGCAATTCTTGTGTAGACTTGTCCTGGGAAAGATTATGTTGTCGCATCTTTCCTCACTCCTTTGAGTCCTCTCTCCCTCCCTCCTTCTCCGTTCAGTCTTACAAGTTCTCAGCTACATTATTGGTATCAAACTTTCACTATATGCTTGTTGGAAAAACTGTATTCCCTACTCTCTCGTGATGATTTAGCTGGAACAAGAGCCTTATGCTGCCATTTATTGTGCCTTTAAACTGTAAAGATGTCATCATAATATTTTTTGGATTCTTTTATTCTCAGTGAAAATTTTTTTCTCTTCTGATAATATCTGAGTGAGTAATTTGTTTCTTATTTATTAGTCTTAAAGCTTCCTTTTCTTTGGGGTATTTTTAAAGCTCTCTTGAATAGAATCTCTTGATTTGGATTTTTATAAAATTTCAGATGCTTAGTGGCTTAGTTAACTTTGATTTGTGAGTTTTATCAAATCTGGAAACTCTGTGGCTATTTATCTATGCATGTTATTGTTCTGTTTTTATAGGTCAAATGTTATATAAACCCTGACTTTTTCTATTGTCAAAGGTAACTTCTCTTTCATCTCTTCAGTCTTCTTTAAGGAATTTCTGCACAAGGCTCAGTGAACCTGTTCAATTTTACACCTTTCCAGTACTTTGTATTGTTACAACTTGACCTTATTTCCCTGACAAGCTTCACATAATAATTCAAGGGTGTTTCAGTTTATCATTCCTTTGACCTATATCGAGGGTAATTTTTTTCTAAACTACCTTCCAGTTTGCTGTAGCTCTTACCAACCTGCTGTTTAAAACATCACAGGATCTTTCACACTAGCTAAAGAACTTCATGTAATGCTTTGTTTAATTTTGTTATGTTTTCTTTTTTCTTTGTGGCTCATCAATCATATAAATGTATTTTTAAAAGGACTCTGTTGTGTGTATTCTATTGCTCTAAGTGGCTGTGTGTTTAGTCTCTTGTCTGTTTCATCCTCTGTATTTATGATTGATTGTTGCTCATGTGTTTTCTAAGTTTTGACTGTGATCTTACATTCATTGCAAGTTGTGTTTCACTTAGGGAAATCTTTGTTTTGAATTATGCTGCTATTACTCCTGAGTGATTCTGTTTCCTGCCAATTACTCCATGATCTTTTGTTAGAATTTTGACTTGGGTACTAGAATTAAATAAATAATATTTTAAAATGAGATTCGAAACTCATGACTCAGAGACCTGTGCATCAATTTTTCATGAGTTTCACTCCCATTCTTAGATAGAAATAAAACGAATAATCATTCTCCTCATCAGTGTTTATGAAGACCCTTGCTTTATTCAAGACCTCAGCTAACCTTTCGGCAGCATAAAAACTGAAGTACTAGATGTTGCCCACAACTTTTACAGCTAAAGCAGCATATGATTGCTTATTAATCCATTGTCTTTCTTTTTTATCTCTATCAATTATGAGTCTTCATTAACTATGTGGCAAATTAAGATGCACACTCAACTTTATAAAGTGAACCATGATTTATCTATTATTTACTAAATGTATTGAGTGTATTCCCATAATTTTTTGAGGATGATATTGTGACAAATTCTCAGTTGATATTTAGCCCAGTTTTCAAGATACCAGCCAGCTTAAGAGGTCAACCTTAATTTCTAGATGAGCCTAATATCATCCACCACCTCTGGACTCTACCATCTTGAATTCAGTAGTTCATAAAAGACTCTTATTTCAAAATTTGCATCCACCCTAGAGAGCAGTGTTTCTTGAACTGCATATCAGTTCCTAGCAGAATTATTTAAAACGTAAATTTATAGTTTGAAATTCAGATTTACCCAGCTAAAAGCTTTGCAACATGGGTCCTTTAAGCATTTTCTAGGCAGTTTACTTCTGCTTTGTTTTGTATTCCTTTGCTTTGCTTTTGGAGGCAATGTTTTATGTAGTTCAGGTGAGGCTTGAGTTCATTATAGCTGAGAATGACCTTAAACTACTGGTCCTTGTCTCTCAAGTGCTAGAATAAGTCACATTCCCCCACGCCCAGTTCCAGGCAAATAAAAAATGTATAGGTACTGGCATGTATGTATGTATGTATGTGTGTATGTATGTATGTATGTAGTTATGTATATATGTATTTCAGGTATATGTTCATATCATTTAATTCAGTGACTAAGAGACAAGAGATCTTGAAGCCTGCTGTACTTAACCAATGGCTTCAACAAACAGCCCTCCCTCAACTACAGACTGAACCCTATTCAAATTTTAAATTATGAAAGTGGAGTATTTGATTATGTAAC
Source organism: Rhynchomys soricoides (assembly GCA_019843965.1). Classification (NCBI taxonomy): domain Eukaryota; kingdom Metazoa; phylum Chordata; class Mammalia; order Rodentia; family Muridae; genus Rhynchomys; species Rhynchomys soricoides. The sequence continues at coordinate 9,006,528 of JADRCH010000077.1, forward strand.
AAGTTAGAATTCCTCAAAAATACATAGTATAACATACATCATATTATTTAAATATGTTTCCTCCTTGTGAGTTATTTATAAGTATTCATCTTGAAAACATGTTGAGCATAAGATTATTTAATCTGCCATCCTTACAATAGAGCAGAGACTACTACAATACTCCTAGGATATAATTGCTATTATAACAAATATCTGGGATATCCCACTGTCTCTGCTTTTTCCAAAGGCAGAGAACACTGATCAAAAGGTAGATTATGTATGATAACCTCAAAGGAAGCCAGTGGTGTGTTTTTAATTGAAATCAAGACTTTAAACTCAGTGTGTGGTATCTGTTAGCAACCAGGATGAAAGAATGAAAAAAATCAATTTGCTATGGTCATCATTCTTAGCAGACATGTTACTTTGGAGACTTTGTTTCTCTGATTGGTTTGCTCCAAATATATCAGGAAAGACCACTGGAATTAAAGTAACAAATTCCCACGTTGTGTTGATGACAGGATTGTAATCTTCTAGTCAAAATAAGGAAAAGTTCTATGTCTTAGGGTTTCTACTGCTGTGAAGAGACACCATGACAAAGCAATTTTTATACAGGAAAACTTTAAATTGGGGTTGGCTCATGGTTTCAGAGATTTAGTCCATAATCATCATGGTAGAAAGAATGATGCTATGCAGGGAGACATGGTGCTGGAGAAGATGAGAATTCTACATCTTAATCCACAGGCAGCAATGAGGAAACTATCACAGAGATCATAGCTTGAGCATAGAAGATCTCAAAGCTCACTCCCACTGTGACACATTCCCTCCAACAAGACCACAACTACTCCAACCAGGCTACATCTCCTATTAGTGCCACTTTCCATTGGCCAAGCATTCAAACAAATGAGTCTATAAGAGCCAAATCTATTCAAATCATCACATTCTCTGAAAACAAAGACTCTGAAAATAACAATAGACTCTTGAAAATAACAAAGTATTTGTATACTGTGTACTAGGAAAGAAAGTCCTGACAAATACAAAATGTACTTTTTACTATATGCCAGTCTCCCTTAGAACGTGGCTCACATCTCTTTATTTAATTTCTATAACATTATAGGAGTTAGAAGCTACAGTCAGTCATATGAGACAAATATAAATTAAACTATGTGATCAAGCCATATTGTAGAGAGGAATTCAAACCTTAACTCTTTGGCTCCAGATTTTATATTCTCTGTGAAGAAAACTCTTTCTTTGAATAACACCAGGAAAATAAATAAAAGACTGGATTAAAATTAGAAAATGTATTTATCAAAAAGTAACACCAAAGAGTAAAAACTTTCCTGTAAAGATATAAAAAGTTTTTGTAAGTCAGTAAGAAAAGATATACTTAAGATCTCATAGAATTAAGGGCTCTTGACTAGGAATTCTGTGAAAGAGAATATGCAAACAGTCCAAAAGTACATGAAACATCTTGAATTTCTTTATACATCATAAAAATTTAAACAAAAATTGTAATGGGAAACATCTCTGAACCAACTTGAAGGGTGAACATTAATATGACTGAAGTACCAAGTGTTGACAAGAACCTCAACCAAGCCCAATTATTATACCCTGTTATATTTCATTAGTGAACTCACCTCCCTGACAGTATTTAGGAGGTATAAAGCAAGGCTGAGCCTCTCTTTCTAAAAGTGATCCCAAATAAATTTTATTGTCTTACTCTGGCTGGAAGTCTGGTTTGGCTTGGCTAAGTAGACAGAGGTCATGTTTCAAATGTTAGATAAGTAAGAACTTAAGTTAAAATTTAAACATAAGGAATCTAATCCTGTTGTCCTCAATGTAGCTCACTCGATAATTTACTTAAGCAATATAGCCTGCTGCAGTCACATACCTATGGAAGAGCTTTCTTTGACTCAATTTTTCCTACTGACAGTTTAGAAGAAACTTTGAACTCATGATTTCTCCTAGGGACATATTCAGGAGAATACTCTTACTCTGACTCTCTTTCCCACCTGAAAACTATCAGTCCCTCAATCTTGTTTTCCTAAAAAGATTATAAAAAGTGCAAAACTGCAGCCTTTTAGTAGTTGTAAAAAGTGATGTCATTCATAGGAATATACCTAAGGGACTTTATATATTAATACAAAGACACTTGGTCAACCATGTTCATTGTTACTCCTTTTATAATAGTTGAATTTTGGAAATAACCCACATGTCCATCAATTGATGAAGGGATAATAAAACTGTAGTAGTCTATTTATACAATGGGATATTATTATGCTGTTAAAAATATGAGAATGTTTGCTTTTAAGGCCCACTCAATGAGATGGAACCCATACATCATAGTACTGAAGGCCAAAAACCCTGAGACTAGCATTGCTCATGGATCTTATAGGGAAACCTCCTATGCTTTTGCTAAAGACACATAACAAAAAAGGATTCTCCATGGTATGTTGCTATACACATAGATCAGAGCATCAGTCAACTCTCATCATAGAGGTTTCTTCTTGCAGTAGATGGGAACTAACACACATGACCCATAACTGGACAATATGCAAAATATGAGAGAATTTGGAGCACTCAGTCTTGAATGAGATTTCTTTTTTTTTTTTTTTTTTTTTTTTTGGTTTTTCGAGAGAGGGTTTCTCTGTGTAGCCCTGGCTGTCCTGTCCTGGAACTCACTCTGCAGACCAGGCTGGCCTCAAACTCAGAAATCTGCCTGCCTCTGCCTCCCAAGTGCTGGGATTAAAGGCATGCACCACCCCTCAGGGTTTAGAAATCTATGTGGAGAAGGAAGTAGAAAGGTGTAAGAACCAGTGGTGATGAGTCCAAGGAAATGGCATTTTTAAAGACATGACTTGGCTGATGCACAGGTGAACTCATAGAGACTATAATATGCGCAATGCCTGCACAATTTTAAGCCAAACAAATTCCCAGTATGGAGAAGGAGAAAGGGGCATAATGGCCCACCCCTAGTCCAGAAGGTATTTGCAATTAATAGGCACTAAGACAGGAACTGTCCTGTTTTCCTCAATAAGGTGAATATATCAACCACATTTTAGAGTAGGCCTCTTAGTCGGGAATAGTTGGCCAACACAAATATGACTCATTATATGCTTTCTGTTTTGGTTTGTTTTTTTCTTTAAATGAGAGAAATAACATGAAGTTGTATTCGTATGATTATGGGCAAGATCTGGGAACATTTGGGAAAGAAAAAAATTATTATCAAAATATATCACTGGCCAGAGCAACACATTATCATTATTTTGCCATGGCAGGAAACATGGCTGTATATACTCAAACATGATACTGAAGAAAGAGCTGAGATATTAAGGATTGAATACCCCCATAGTGGCGGGGGGGGGGGGAGGGGAGGAAATGGGGAGGTTCCAAAGTAGAGATCTGGAAAGGGGGAAACATTTGAAATGTAAATAAAGTATGAAAAATAAATTAAAAAAAAAAAAGGATTGAAGGTATGAAGGCTAGGAATACCAAATAATAATTTTAAATTCCCATGTTTCAAGCTGCAAAGATCACATATTTACCTGGTACTATGTTATGCATGGTCAGAGTAGCCAGGGGTAGTGATTGTGAGTCTCAGCAGCCCTAATAATTTCTGAGATCATGATGGTACAAAGCAGTGGGCATCATACAGACTGGAATTTGGGCCAGATGAACATTAAGAATGACATTAGTAAAATTGGTCAGAATTATGCAAAACCAAGCATATGCAAATGCTGAGACGGATTAGGGATGAGTTGGTGTGGGGGATAAGTGACTTAGATATATTTTCCCTTATACAAGTAAGAAATAAATTATTGAGCAGAATATAGGACCAAATACTGTATAACATGTTGTAGCTTTCAGGATTTATTTGCCTTTGATTTAAATTTTATTGTTCTGTTTCTACAGCAACCTGGGATAGAGCCTCAGCCTGTTTTCATACTTTGGACTTGTCTGACCTTAATACAAATTCAATTTCCTAACCTTGCCTTCTAACCCAGTGCATCCTTTGCTTTTATTGTTCTGGTTTTTCATGACCTCCTCACAGTACAAATTCTTGCAAAAGTGCCTCAGAAAAAGAGTAGCATTTCAGACAAATTCCCTCTACTCTTTGGCAACAGGAGCAAGCTATCAGAAGTGCTTCATGGTGGTCTCTGAATGGCCAGCATGAAAAGAGGGGCGTTGTGGTGGTTCAAATAAAAATGGTCCTCATAAACTCAGGGATTGGCACTACTAGGAGGGGTGTCCTTGATGGAGGAAGTGTGTCATTGGGGGTAGGATTTGAGGTTTAGAAGTCAAATCCAGACCCAGTGCTACTCTCTCTTCCTGATGCCTGCCTATCTGGATATATAACTCTCTGTCCCTTCTCAGCACCATGTCTGTTTATAAGCCACCAGGCTTCCCACTAGGGACAATTATAGCCTAAGCCTCTGAGTTGTATGCTACCTCCAATTAAATATTTTCCTTTATAAGAGTCGCTGTGGTTATGATGGTCAGCAATAGCTCCCTACCTAAGACAGGCATAATTACTTTCATAAAAAAAAAAAAAACTTTTAAGTTTTAAAATAATATCAAATAGCTTTGTATTTCAGAGATATGTTCTCCTTGTTTGGTGCTAGTAAGGACTTTTCCAAAGCAGAAAGAACATCAGAGGGACTGAAAAGAAAATATGTACCTTATATCAAAACCTTTATACTGACTCTCACAAATATTGGCATTGATATCTAAAATCTAAAATAAAATCCAACATTTTTTTTTTAAATTACAAAGCAATGGTGGTGGTTTGAATAAGCATGTTCCTCAGAGTCTTATATATTTAAATTCTTGGTAGCCAATTGGTGGAACCATTTCAGGAGGACTGGGAGGTATGTTCCTGTTGGTGTGTCAGTGGGGGCAGGCACTGAGGATGCAAAAGCCAATGTCAGTCATTCACAGTTAGTTTTCTCTTTTGGCTTGCAGATCAGGTTGTAAACTCAAAGCAACTGCTTTAGTGCCATGCCTGTCTGCCTGGTGCTATGCTCCCTGCCATGCTGGTTGTGGGCTCTAACAGTCTGCAACTGTAAGCCTAAATTAAACATTTTTTAATAAGTTGCCTTGGTCATTGCATCTTACCATAGCAGTAGGAAATAACTAAGACAAATAAGAGAGTTTTATGTGGCACACCTACATTTTCCTATTTTCATTCCTCAGACACAAGAACTCCCATTTGATATTCTATTCTAATACACAAGTACTTTTATTAAGCATTCCTACTTTGCTTAATTTTCCTGGTTCTTATTCCTCCAATATAATCCATATCACAGAAGTCGGGTTCTAAAATTTTATGTCAGTAGCTACAAGCTTTCAATTGTTCAGGAAAACTAATCACACTATCCAGGTATCCTAGAAGAAGTTTACAACATATAGAATCATGATTAGAAAAAACTGAAAAGACTTTGAGCTGATGCTAAGAGGAAGATCCTTTAGTATCAGAGCACAGGGTACAAAAAGGCAATGTGTCTAAAATAGTGTAGTTCTCTTATGTGGTGGTCCCCACTGTGGTCCAATCAGGACCAATGATATACAAATCAGTAATATGCTTATTTTAGTTACTTTTAGGTTGGCAAAACATCATGACCAAGTCAACTAATAAAAGGATGCTTAATTTGGGACTTATGGTTGTAGAGGATTAGAATCTCATGGTGGGGTATATGGCATCAAACCGCAGGCATAGTTCTAAATAATAGTTGAGGACTCATATACTTATCTGTGAGTAGTAGGCAGAGAAAGCTAGCTGAAAATAGTGTGAGCTTTTAAAACTTCAAAGCCTACCCCCCAGTGACCAACTTCTTTCACCCATGTCATAACTCCTAATCCTTCCCAAAGAGTTCCTCCAACTGGGGAATAAGCATTCAAATATATGATCCAATGGGACCATTTTCCTTCAAACCACCACAATGAAGTCTTCTGTAGCCAATATCTTAAATATGAAATTATAAGGGGAAATCAGATTTTAGATTGGAAAGCCAAATGAACTAACCAATGTGATGGATATATTAACTACTTTTCTCATTGCACCTGACAAGAAGCCATTTAAGGGAGAAAGATTTGTATTTAGCTCAAGATTTAGGAAGAGGGTATATCCCTTCATGGGAGGAATGACATAACAGTGGGAATGGTTTGTAGCAATGACAATGAATATTTGATGAGTATCTAGGTGAATTTGGAAACAGAATGGTTGGGATAAGAGTGAGCCTGGGATGTAATCACCATGATCTGCCCTTAATAATTTATTTCATCAAACCTCTCACCAGATCCTAAAAATTTCAGAGCCTTCTAAAACAGCACTATAAGCTTAGAACCAAGAACATGAACCTCAAGCCATGACTTTTACCATAGATTCATAGATGCAGACTATCTCTTAAAGCAAAATGCATTCATCCCAACTGCAAAAGTGCCCATAATCTTTAGTAAGTCCAACAGTATTCAAATGTCCAAAGTCTGTTCTAAGACTATTAGTTTTGACTGAAAAGGTGAGCTATTATACATAACTCCAACATACCATACAGTAGCAAAGTAAGCATTCACATTTAAAAAAGGAAAGAGGTGCTGTCTACCAACTTGCCTAAAAGCACACCCAACTGCAGTAAACTGCACCCAATACTCTGTGCTGCATTTTCTGCCCCACAACACTGCCTGCATTCCTGGAGACCTGCAGTCACCAAGGACAAACAAGTAAGAGCCTGCCTCGGACCCTTGCCTGCTATATTCCCCTAAAATACACCCATCAACCTTAAACTGCACCCCATCCCCTGAACATCACTTACCAGCTCACAATCCAGCCTGCTTTTCTGAAGGCTCATCAGCACCAGGGACCTAAAGCCACATTGGTACTAGAGACTACAGAGGCAAGAGTAGCACCCCAAACTCCAGAAGCTATGCAGGCCACAAATACCCCAAGGGGAGATACCCTATTGAACCTGAAGAGTAGTTAGTCACCAGAAATCTAGGTCACTCATGCCAGCAGACAGAGAGGAAACAGATACCAAGGGAAAAATATTTTTTTAAAAAGACCCATTCAACAAAGATATACTCGGAAGTCAGCACCTAAACCTATAACTGTAAAACCCAGATGGCTAAATGGAAGCATAATAACAAAATCAACAATAACCAGGGAAATAAGGCACCATCAGAACCCAGCTATCTTACTACAGCAAGCCCTGGATACTTTTACATAGCTAAAGAACAAGAAAAAGACCTAGAATCCAATCTTATGAAGATAATAGAGGACTTTAACACAGAAATAAATAAACCCCTTAAAGAAACACAGGAAAATACAACCAAACAGAAAAAGGCAATGAATAAAACTGTTTAAGATCTGAAAATGGAAATAGAAGCAATAAAGAAAACTGAGAGAATCTTGGAGATGGAAAATTTAGGTAAGAGAACAGACATTACAAATACAAGCATCACCAACAGAATACAAGAGATGGAAGAGAGAATCTCAGACACAAAAATACAATGGAAGAAATCAATACATTGGTCACAGAAAATGTTAAATCTAAAAAGTTCCTGTAGCAAAACATCCAGGAAATACGGAACACTATGAAAATATCAAACCTAACAACAATAGAAATAAAAGAAGAAGAAACTTTCAAGTTCAAATATCCAGAAAATATTTTCAACAAATTCATAGAAGAAAATTTTCTAACCTAATGAATGAGATGGCTATAAACATAAAAGGAGCTTACAAAATACCAAATAGAGTAGACCAAAAAAGAAAATCCTCTTGCCACATAATAATCATATCATTAAATGTACAGGACAAAGAAAGAATATTAAAAGCTGCAAGGGAAAGCTGCTAAGTAACATATAAAGCAAAAATATCAGAATTAAACCCAACTTCTCAATTCAAGCTCTAGAATTCTAAGAGATCTCAGAACCAGCCCTGACTACTATACCCAGCAAAACTTTCAATTACCATAGAGAGAGAAAGCATAATATTCTATGACAAAATCTAATTTAAACAATATCTATCCACAAATCCAGCTCTACAGAAAATACTAGATGGAAAACTCCAACTAATGAAGATTAACAACACCAAACAAAACACAGGAAATAAATAATTTCACACCAGCAAAACCAAAAGAGGGGAAGCACATACACACACACCACCACCACCACCACCACCACCACCACTACCACCACCATCAAAATGACAGGAATTAACAATCATTGGTCATTAATATCTCTCCACATCAATGAACTCAATTCCCCAGTAAAAAGACACAAGCTAACAAAATGGATGTAAAAGCAGGATCCATCATTCTGCTGCATACAAGAAACACACCTCAGCAACAAAGATGAACATCATATCAGAATAAAGGGCTGGAAAAAGAGTTTTCAAGCAAACGAACCCAAGAAGCAAGCTAGAGTAGCTATTCTAATATCCAATAAAAGAAACTTTCAACCAAAATTAATCAAAAGACATGAGAAATACACTTCATACTCATCAAAGAATAAATCCACCAAGATGATAGTCTCTATTATGGCCCTAATGCAAGGGCTACCACATTTAAAAAAAAAATTACTAAAGTTTAAATCTCACATAGAGTCTTACACAATAATACTCGGAAACTTCAACACACCACTCTCACCAACGGACAGGTCATTCAGACAGAAACTCAACAGAGAAATAATGAAACTAACAGATGTTATGAATCAGAGACCTAATAGATGTCTCCAGAACATTTCACCCAAACATAAAAGAATATACCTTATTAGCACTTCATGATACCTTCTGAAAAATTAACCATATACTTGGTCACAAAGCAAGTCTCAATAGATAGAAGAAAATTGAAATAAACCTCTGTATCTTATCAGACCACCATGGATTAAAGCTGGATTTCAACATCAACAGAAACAGCAGAACACCTACAAACCCATAGAAACTGAACATCTTCCTTCTCAATGACTACTGGGTCAAAGAAGAAATAAAGAAAGAAATTAAAAACTTCCTAGAACAGAATGAAAAAGGAATGCCCAACACACCCAAATTTATGGGGCACAGTGAAAGCAATGCTAAGAGGAAAGTTCCTAGCACTGAGTACCTTCGTAAAGAAATTGAAGAGATCGCATACCAGTAATTAGTAGCACACCTGAAAATTCTACAACAAAAAGGAGCAAACAAACCCAAGAGGAGTAGACAGCAGGAAATAGTCGAACTCAGGACTGAAATTAGTAAATTAGAAACAAAGAAAACAATAAAAAAAAAAATCAATGAAACCAAGAACTAGTTCTTTGAGAAAAGCAACAAAATAGACAAAACCTTAGCCAAACATAACTAAAAGGCAGAGAGTATATCCAAATAAACAAAATTAGAAATGAAAACAGGGAAGTAACAACAGCAAGAAAATCTAATGAATTATTAGATCTCATTTCAAAAACCTGTATTCCAGAAAATTGAACTATCTAAACAAAATGTATGATTTCATTTTTTCTTTTAAAATATTTATTTATTTATTTATTTATTTATTTATTTATTTACATCTCAAATGTTGACTCCTGGTCACACACAGTCTCTTCCCCCATCCTCTCTCCCCTTCTCCTTTGAGGGTGATGGCCCCCTGGGTATCCCCCTACCCTTGCACATCAAGTATCTGCAGGATTAGGCACATCCTTTCCCACTGAGGACAGAAGACAATCCTGTAGGAGATCAGATACCACAGTCAGGCTACAGCTTTAGTGAGAGCTTCTGCTCCAGTTGTTGTGGGACCCACATGGAAACTGAATTACTAATCTGCTTCTGTTTCTGGGGTTTCTGGGGTCTTGGTCCAGCCAGTGTATGCTCTATGGTTGGTGATTCAGTCTCTGAGAGTTCCCAGGAGTTCAGGTTAGATTTTGCAAGACACCACTCACAAAAGTTTAAGCAAAATCAGGTAAACAATTTAAATAACCCCTAAGTAAATAGAAGCAGTCATTAAAAATCTCTCAACCCAAAAAAAAAAAAAAAAAAGAACAAAAATAAAAACAAAAACAACCAAACAAACTCTGAATCAGGTGGTTTTAGAGCAGAATTCAAGCAGACATTCAAGGAAGAGATAATACCAATACTCCTTAAATTAATCCTGAAAATACAAACAAAAGTAACATTGCTTAATTCATTGTATGAATCCACAGTCACCTTTACAACTAAACCACGCAAAGACTTAACAAAGAAAGGGAACTTTAGACCAATTTCTCTTATAAATATCGATGCAAAAATACCCAGTGAAATAAAAACAAAATCCAAGAACACATCAAAAAAACCACCTACCATGTTAAAGTAGGCTTCATCCCAAAAATGTACAAATGGTTCAACATTCAAAAATGCATCAATGTAATCTATCATATAACCAAACTGAAAGAAAGAAACCAGGTGGTTATCTCATTAGACACTGAAAAAGCCCTTGACAAAACCCAAAACCTCTTGATGTTAAAAGTCTTAAAGAAATTGGGACTCAAGGCACATACCTCAACACAATAAAGGCAATATACAGCAAGCCAATAGCCAACATCAAACTGAATGGAAAGAAACTTAAAGCAATTCTACTAAAATCAGGGACTAAACAAGGCTGTCCGCTCTCCCTATCTATTTAGTACAGTACTTGAAGTTCTAGCAAGAGCAATAAGAAAACTAAAGGAGATCAAGGGGATACAAACTGTAGAAGTCAAAATATTACTATTCACACATGATATGATAGTATTCATAAATGACCCCCAAAATTCTACCAGAGAGCACCACCACCAAAGCAGCTGGATATAAAATTAACTAAAAAAAAAATCAGTAGCCCTCCTTTATACCAACTATAAACTGTCTGAGGAAAAAATTAGGGAAACGACACCCTTCAAAATAGCCACAAATAATATAAAATATCTTGGTGTAACTGTAACTAAGCAAGTGAAAAACCTATATGATAAGAACTTCAAGACTTTGAAGAAAGAAATTGAAGAAGATATCAGAAGGTGGAAAGATCGTCAATGCTCATGGATTGATAGGATTAGCATAGTGAAAATAACCGTTTTACAAAAAGCAATCTACAGATTCAATGCAATCCCCATCAAAATTCCTACATAATTTTTCACAGACCTTGAAAAAGCAATTATCAACTTCAGAGAGGAAAACAAAAAAATCCAGGATAGCCAGAACAATTCTGAACAATAATAGAATTTCTGGAGGAATGTCTATCCCTAACCTCAAGTTCTACTACAGAGCAATAATAATAAAAATTGCATATTGCATGGTATTGGTACAAAAACAGACAGATTGATGGATGGAATTGAATCAAAGACCCATAAATAAACCCAAACACCTAAGAACATTCATTTTTTTGACAAAGAAGCCAAAGTCAAACAATAGAAAAAAGAAAGCATCTTCAACAAATGGTGCTGGATGTCTGCATGTAGGAAAACACAAATAGATCCATATCTATCACCATGCACAAAACTCAAGTTCAAGGGGATCAAAGACCTCAACATAAAACTGGATACACTAAATATAATAGAAGAGAAAGTGGGAAATAGCCTTAAATTCATTGGTACAGGAGACAATGTCCTGAGCATAACACCAATGGCTCAGGCTCTAACATCGACAACTGATAAAATGGACTTCATGAAACTAAAAAGCTTCTGTAAGGCAAAGGACAATGTCAATAAGACAAACCGGCAGCCTGCCAATTGGGAAAAGATTTTCACTAACCCTACATCCAATGGCTGGCTAATATCCAAATTATATGAAAAACTCAAAAAGTTAGACACAAAACAAATAACCCAATTAAAAAATGGAGTGCAAAGCTAAAAAGAGAATTCTCAACAAAGGAATCTCGAATGGCTGTGAAGCACTTAAAGAAATGTCAAATGTCCTTAGTGATTAGAGGAACAAAAATCAAAATGACCCTGAGAATTCATCTTATACCTATCAGAATGGCTGAGGTCAAAAACTGAAGAGACAGTACATTCTGGCAAGGATATGGAGCAAGGGGGACACTCCTTTATTACTGGGGAGAATGAAAACTTATACAACCACTCTGGAAATCAATTTGATAGTTTCTCAGAAAACTAGAAACAATTCTATCTGAAGACCCAGCTATACATTTCCTGGGCATATACCCATAAGACGTTCCACCATACCATAAGGACACATGGTCCACCACATTTGTAGCAGCTTTATTAGTAACAGCCAGAAACTGGAAACAACCCAGATGTCCCTCAACTGAAGAATGGATTCAAAAAATATGGTTCATTTAGACAGTGGAATACTATTCAGCTATTAAAAACAAGGACATCATGAATTTTGCAGGCCAATGGATGGAATGAGAAAATATCATCCTGAATGAGGTATCCCAGACCCAAAAGGACATGCATAGTATGTACTCACTTAAAAGTGGATATTAGCCATAAAGTACAGGAAACCTGTGAAGCCTTGAGAGACAAAAGGAGGCCAATGAGCCAAACCGGAGAACATTCCAGACAGTCAAAAGGGCCAAAGATAACCATTATAAAATGAAAAAGCGGGGCCAGGCACAGATATGCCTCAGGCCCCACACAAAGGACAGAATTCTCTGTTGTCAAGGACAGGCTGAAGCCACAGGTGGGTGGTAACAGGTTGATGTTACCACCTCAGGCCTCCAATCATGTAAAAAGTCAAAATTAACCACCAATGTGGGCCTACCCTTTCATGCTGTTGCCAAGCTCTGCCCCAAAAAAGTGTATAAAAAGTGTGTACTTTACAAACCTGGGGTCACCATTGCCCTGCTGGTAGGGCGGCCCCAGTGCACTGGATTCAATAGACCTCATGCTTATTGCGTCATTTGCAGTCTCTGTCTTTGTGGGGTGAGCCGCCTAGGCACTTGGACTTTCGAGTCCAACAAACCCATGCTGTACTTCACAGACCCAAAGAAGCTAAACAAGAAGGAAAGCCCAAGTGAAGATACTTGAATCTCATTTAGAAGGGGGAATATAATAGTCATGGAAGGCAGAGGGAGGGAGGAAACTGGGTGGAAGAGGAGAGAGAGGAGTCAGGATCAGGTCTGTGGATAAACAGGAGAGAGGGCTAGAGAGTCAGGAGAATAAATGGAAATCTGCAGATGGAAGGGGTGGAGTACATGCAACCTGAAGAGGGCACCTCCTGTAGTCAAGGAGGACCCTCCAGTGGAGGATAAGGATACCAACCCACCCACAAAACCTTCAACCCCCAATTTTTCCTGTCTAAAAGAAATGCAGGAACCAAAATGGAGCAGAGACTGAGGGAATTGCCAATTACTTGAGACCCATCCCATGAGCAATCACCAAACCCTGACGTTATTAATGGTATTCTGTTATGCTTTCAGACAGCAACTTAGGAAAACTGAACTGAGAGGCTTCACCCAGCAACTGACTGAGACAGATGTACAGACCCACAGCCAAAGATTGCTTAGAGCTCAGGGAGTCTTATGGAAGAGTTTGGGGAAGAACTGAGGGCCTTGAAGGGGATAGGAACTCCACAGAAAGACTAACAGAACTAACTCACCTGGAGCCTTGGGACTTTCAGAGACTGAACCACCAACCAAAGAGCAAAGAGCTAAGCCTAGGACCCCTGCACATATGTAGCAGATGTACAGCCTGATCTTCATGTGGATACCCCTAACAAATGGAGCAGGAGCTGTCCCTAAAGCTGTTGCCTATTGGTGTAATCCCTTCCCCTAACTGGGCTGCCTTGTCTGGCCTCAGTGGGAGAGGGTGCCCCTAATCCTGAAGAGACTTGATTTGCCAGGGTGGGAGGATACCCAGGGAGCAGCCACCTTCTCAGAGGAAAAGAAGAAGGGGACTGGGGGAGGCACTGTGTAAGGGAGATCAAGAGGGGGCAGCAATCATTATGTAAATTGAATAAATAATTTCTAAGTTAAAGCATTACAAAAAAGGATCTCACTTTATAATCTTAGTCATAGGAAAACACTGTAAGCAGAATTTGGCGACAATAAAGACTAAAAATTTTACCATAGTAAAATTAAAAGTGGCCAAACAATAAATAATCTCATAAACAATGTAAAATATAAAGCCACACACACCTGGCTCATAATTTTTAATAAGAAAACTGTAGGAAAAGACAACATAACTGAAAAGAAAATAGACAAGTATGAACAGGCAAAGAATCTATACAAAAAATAATATAAATATCCATAAAAGCACATGAAAAGATGTCCAGTCTCCTTATTCCTTGGAGAGCTACAAATTACTATACAAAAATTTTTGTCTCATCAGAGGGGCAATAATTTAAAAGTAAAAAGATATTAGAATCTTATTCAAAACTAAAGTATAGATACATTTCATATTCTCTTTTGTAACTTCTTCTTTTACATTTTACATTTATGTTATACTGAGGAGAATTTACAGATATTTACAAGAAATGTATGAATACTAATAGGGAGCTCTCACAGCAGTTTTGTTTCTAGATAATAAAGCCAAGAAAGTGACTGGATCAGAGAATAGGACAAGAGTTCTACCATCTAGTTTTGCACAGTAGCATATTTTAGAAAAAGAAGACAGTCACACATTATTACTTATATATTTGTTTTAAAAATAGGTAGTTTGGCTTAAAAGTGTCTGCAGAAATGAGAAATATAACTAAGTCTAGAAAGCAAATATATGTGTTAGGTTTTCTTCAGATCAATTGATGCTGTGTCTTCCTGAAAGGTACAGTTGGCCTTTGTTCTGTAAAAGGTAGACAAAGAATATGGCTTTGTTGCAGTCTGTACCTGCTAATAAAGATGTTCAAGTCTCTTCTTTTCTTCTTATTTAATACACACAAATTCAGCTGTTCTGCTAAATTCCAGAGATCCCATGTATGTTTGCATGGCAAGTGCCTCACTAAATCAGACTTTCACTTAACTGAATTTGTTTCAAATCTGTTAGAAGTCTTTTGGGCCATTAGGCTTAAGGGAAATCACTTGAATATGCAATTTTACAATGTCAACTTCAAGAGCAAAAAGAAAGATATTGAACTTGGGAAAGATAGAAGATGCTTTCCAAGCAATTTAAGACAGACACCAGCATTCATTATTCCTGTTTCCAGTAAATTAAGAACACTTTGATGTCTGTGCATAATAGGTAGGAATGCTCCAAAGAAGGCTTAGTCTTCTTGTCTGTCCACTCTTGGCCTTACTTTACAACTACAGAAGAAAAATTTGGGATCTTTCAGACGAGTAACCTTAAAAATATAGTTAGCAACCAAACTCAGCCCTCAAAGCTCTGGTTTTCTTTCTCTTCCATTAGTATACTATGGTATTCTATTTAAACCCAGACCTTGTGCACCAACTTGCTTTCTTTCTTAGAAATGAGATACTATCACCATGGATAGTTTCCACTAGAAAGGAGAAAGCTTCACTTTGAATTCTAGAAACATTTTGTCTTCCACTCTAGCATTATCTATAGTGATCTAGCCCTAGATCTGTAGAGGATCTTTACTCTGATTACCAATCCTTCACTCTGGCTATTTCTCTTTTTTTATTGATATCATCTTAATATTATTAAATATGCTGGTATTTCTTTATTATATAAAGAGAACTCCCCCCTGAACCTTACATTTGCCCCAAGCTTCCATATTCTTTCTTTACTGTCATATTTCTAAAAAGCCCTTTTGGTCTTTCTCTGGTGATACTGTCTTTAAGTCATTAATTTGAGTAATTGCACACTTTTCCTTCACCCCATTCAAGTGGAAAATTGCCGGCTTGGCAAGTTTTCTTAAGATGCTTATTAAGCAAAAAGAGATTTAGAATATGATTTTCAATCTTTTCTTTAACTCTATCTTGAAAAAAAAACTGTGATGTTTGCACTATAGATACAGTTAGTGGGACAGGAGACAAAAATGTCACCAGGCTTGCCCAGTCATAACCTCTCCCTGTTGAAAGATTGTGTTGATAGACAAGAAAAATGAAGAATTGATAATGAGGAATTACCCCCAAATAAGAAAGTTTCTTAGTCATGTTCTTAAGTCAGAGGACACAGGTAGATCACACTGTGTTGTGTTCTTTACACAGACTTCTAGGAGAGACTCTAGAAACAAAATGTCTTCTTAGTGTCTGTAACCAATAAGACTGCTGGCACTGGTGGCAGAAGGATCTCATAAGAGTTCAGTGAGAGGCCCAGATTTATGAGTGTACACATACGAATGTGTGAAAAGCACCCTTAACGTTTCCAATTTCCAATCCCCTCGGAGCATTAATTGTACTTTAAGAATACAAAGAACATCAAAAGAACGTCGCTTCATTCTGTGTAACTCAAGTGGAATATGAAACCTTAGGTAGCATAACAGAACCAGAATGAAATTTAAGACAAGATGAGAAACAACCTTTACTCTTTTTATTATTATTATTATTATTATTATTATTATTATTATTATTATTTTATTATTATTTGTTCGTCATACTTTATTTACATTTCAAATGTTTCCCCCTTTCCAGATCTCCCCTTTGGAACCTCCCCATTTCCTCACCCTCCTCCTGCCACTATGGGGGTATTCTCCTACCCACCCACCCACTCTCATCTTCCCTCATTGGCATTCTCTTCTACTGGGGGATCTAACAGTCTCAGGCCCAAGGGCCTCTCCTCCCCCTGATGGCTAACAAGACCCTCCTCTGCTGCATATGTGGCCAGCAC
>JADRCH010000077.1:9023166-9081388 GCA_019843965.1 Rhynchomys soricoides
GTCCCTTCTCCAAGTCCTCCATCTGGGACCTCACACTCAGCCCTACTGTTGCTGTGAAGTGACTCTTGATAAACTTACTTGATGCGTCTTGAACATTTTTTATTTTGATCTCTCTGTTACAGGTGACTCCATTATTAACTACTCTGATGCTCTCTGTCTGAACTTTATAGCACTGAAATCTCTATTACCACCAACTTTTGCTATTCTGTCTGTTTTTTTACAGGCTTTTTTTGCCTCGTAACTGATATGACTTGCTATCTCATTAAAGTAATACTCGTTCTGTCATCATGTGCCTGGCACTGCTCAAAGTACTGGGCTTAGCAAAACAAAAAGGGTAGGGCTGGCATTGGTATAGATGTGAAGTCCAGTGTAATGGGGAAACTTGGATGAATAAGGAACTGATGAGGACGCCACTCACACTTAGGCCAGGGCTGATGGCACTCCCAAGCTACTTGATGGATTTCAGCAGCAAATAAAGATTAAACTGCTATGCTGAGGAAATGATGAGCTCATATGTAAACCAATAATGCTGAGTGCATGTTTAAATCAGGCAACAAACCACTCCATAATCTTAGACAACTTTGATCATCTTTGTCCTGGAGCTCTCTCTCCTTAAATATCTTTCTACACTCAAAACTGAGGTCGTCAAGCGGCTTGTTGTTCCTTGCTTGTAAATGGTACCCTGGGACCAAGACAAACACTCAATCCTGCTCCTTAGTATTCATTTTATGCCTCCCTTTTAACTCCATCTTGATGATCTCACGGTATCTTTCGGAAAAAGCTCACCTAGTCCTAAGATCCATAAATTTTATCTTATATTCCAAACCTTGCCACGCTCACCCTTGACCACCATACCATTGCCCCATTGGGCGATTTCAGTACCCAAGATCTCAATTTGATCATCCATTTCTTTTTTCTCAACATTTCAACTATTCAGTAAGTTTCTTATATGTAAGTATTTTCATGCACTGGTATCCCCTATCAATAACTTGACGTTGTTGCTTTTTTCTCCCTACTTCCATTAAGAAAATGAGACAACATTCCAGATTTGGTTTGGATTTTCTTTCTTTCTCCAGTAGAGTTTGAATAGCTACAACATATAAAGCACTCCACACATAAGACCTGTAATCATATGGTATTGTAACATTTACTATCCTCCTTCTCTAAGATAATTCTTTTTTTTTTCCTACTTTATTTACATTTCAAATGTTTTCCCCTTTCCAGATCTCCCCTTTGGAACCTCCCTATTCCCTCCCCCCTCATCTGCCTCTATGGGGGTATTCCCCCACCCACCCACCCACCCACTCTCATCTTCCCTCCTTGGCATTCTCCTATACTGGGGGATCTAACACCCACAGGCCCAAGGGCCTCTCCTCCCCCTGATGTCTAACAAGACCCTCCTCACCGCATGTGTGGCCAGCACCATGGGTCCCTACATGTGTATTCTTTGGTTGGTGGATCAGTCTCCAGGAGTAAAGGGAGCGGGAGGGGGGTTGAGGCCAGTTGCCACTGATGCTGCCTCCCTGGGGATGCAAACTCCCTCAGCCCCTTCAGTCCCTACTCCAGGTCCTCTATCTGGGACCTCACACTCTGCCCTACTGTTGCTGTGAAGTGACTCTTGGGTATTTCAAACTTTTGGGCTAATAACCACTTAATAGTGAGTACATACCCATGTTCATTCTTTTGTGACTGTGTTACCTCGCTCAGGATGATATTTTCAAGATCCATCTATTTGTCTGAGAATTTCATGAAGTCATTGTTTTAAATAGCTGAGTAGTAGTCCATTGTGTAAATATACCACATTTTCGGTATCCATTCCTCTATGGAGGGACATCTGGGTTGTTTCCAGCTTCTGGCTATTATAAATATGGCTGCTGTGAACATAGTGGAACATGTGTCTTTATTACATGTTGGAGCATCTTCTGGGTATATGCCCAGGAGTGGAATAGCTGGGTCCTCAGGTAGTATTATGTTCATTTTTCTGAGGGTCCACCAAACTGATTTCCAAAGAGGTTGTATCAACTTGCATTCCCACCAGCAATAAAGGAGTGTTCCTCTTTCTCCACATCCTCGCCAACATCTGCTATCACCTGAGTTTTGAATCTTAACCATTTCTGACTGGTGTGAGGTGAAATCTCAGGGTTGTTTTGATTTGCATTTTCCTGATGACTAAGGATGTTGAACATTTCTTTAGGTGCCTTTCGGCCATTCAAGTTTCCTCAGTTGAAATTCTCTGTTTAGCTCTCTTTCCTATTATTTGACAGGGTTATTTGGATCTCTGGAGTCTAGCTTCTTGAGTTCTTTGTATACATTGGATATTAGCCCTCTATCAGATATAGGATTGGCAAAGATCTTTTCCCAATCTGTGGGTTGCCATTTTGTCCTATTTAAACTGTCCTTTACCTTACAGAAGCTTTGTAATTTTATGAGGTCCCATCTGTCGATTCTTGATCTTAGAGCACAAGCCATTGGTGTTGTTTTCAAGAACTTTCCCCCTGTGCCCATGTGTTCGAGAATTTTCCCCACTGTCTCTTCTATTAGATTCTGTGTATCTGGATTTATGTGGAGGTCCTTGATCCACTTGGACTTGAGCTTTGTACAGGGAGATTGGAAAGGATCAATTTGCAATCTTCTACATGTAGACCCCCAGTTGATCCAGCACCATTTGTTGAAGATGCTGTCTTTTTTCCACAGCATGGTTTTAGCTCCTTTGTCAAAGATCAAGTGACCATAAGTGTGTGGGTTCATTTCTGGGTCTTCGATTCTACTCCATTGCTCTAAATGCCTGTCACTATACCAATATCATGCAGTTTTTATCACTACTGCTCTGTAGTACAGCTTGAAGTCAGGGAGGCTGATTCCCCCAGAAGTCCTTTTATTGTTGAGAATAGTTTTTGCTATCCTGGGTTTTTTTGTTATTCCATATGAATTTGAGAATTGCTCTTTTTAAGTCTATGAAGAATTGAGTTGGGATTTTGATGGGGATTGCATTGAATCTGTAGATTACTTTTGGTAAGATGTCCATTTTAACTATATTAATCCTGCCAGTCCATGAGCATGGGCGATCTTTCCATCTTCTGAGGTCTTCTTCGATTTCTTTCTTCAGAGACTTGAAGTTCTTGTCATACAGATCTTTCACTTGTTTGGTTAGAGTTACTCCAAGATATTTTATATTGTTTGTGACAATTGTGAAGGGTGTCATTTCCCTAATTTCTTTCTTTGCCTGTTTATTTTTTGAGTATAGGAAGGCTACTGATTTGTTTGAGTCAATTTTATATCCGGCCACTTTGTTACAGTTGTTTATCAGCTGTAGCAGTTCTCTGGTGGAGTTTTTCAGTTCACTTAAGTATACCATCATATCATCTGCCAATAGTCATATTTTGATTTCTTCCTTTCCAATTTGTATCCATATGACCTTTTGTTGTCTAATTTCTTTAGCTAGTACTTCAAGTACTGTATTGAATAGATAGGGAGACAGAGGGCAACCTTGTCTAGTTCCTGGTTTTAGTGGGATTGCTTCAAGTTTCTCTCCATTTAGTTTGATGTTAGCTACTGGTTTGCTTTTACTATGCTTTTACTATTGCTTTTACTATGTTTAGGTATGCTCCTTGAATTCCTGATCTTTCCTAGACTTTTATCATGAAGGGATGTGAACTTTGTCAAATGATTTTTCAGCATCTAACGAAATGACCATGTGGTTTTTTTCTTTGAGTTTGTTTATGTAGTGGATTACATTGATGTGTTTTTGGGTATTGAGCCATCTCTGCATCCCTGGGATGAAGCCTACTTGATTGTGGTGAATGATCATGATCGTTGTGATGTGTTCTTGGATTCAGTTTGCAAGAATTTTATTGAGTATTTTTGCATCGATATTCATAAGGGAAATTGGTCTGAAGTTTTCTTTTATTGTTGGGTCTTTGTGGGGCTTTAGTATCAGTGTAACTGTGGCCTCATAGAATGAATTGGGTAGTGTTCCTTCTGTTTCAATTTTGTGGAATAGATTGAAGAGTATTGGTATTAGGTCTTCTTTCAAGGTCTGATAGAATTCTACACTGAATCCATCTGGTCCTGGGCTTTTTTTGGTTGGGAGACTGTTAATGATTGCTTCTATTTCTTTAGGGGTTATGGTACTGTTTAGATGGTTTATCTGATCCTGATTTAGCTTTGGTAATTGGTACTTATCTAGAAACTTGTCCATTTCCTCCAGATTTTCCAATTTTGTTGTATATAGGCTTTTGTAGTAGGATCTGATGATTTTTTTAATTTTCTCAGAGCTTGTTGTTATATCTCCCTTTTCATCTCTAATTTTATTAATTTGCATACTATCTCTGTACCCTCTGGTTAGTCTGGCTAAGGGTTTATCTATCTTGTTGATTTATTCAAAGAACCAGCTCTTGGTTTTATTGATTCTTTGTATAGTTCTTTTAGTTTCCACTTGGTTGATTTCATCCCTTAATTTGATTATTTCCTGTCTTCTACTCCTCTTGGGTGTATTAGCTTCTTTTTATTCTAGAACATTCAGGTGTGCTGTTAAGCTGTTAGTATATGCTTTCTCCAGTTTCTTTTTGGAGGCATTCAGATCTATGAGTTTTCTTCTTAACACTGCATTCATTGTGTCCCATAGGTTTGGGTAAGTTGTACTTTCATTTTCATTAAATTCTAGGAAGTCTTTAATTTTCTTCTTTATTTCTTCCTTGACCATGTTATCATTGAGCAGAGCTTTGTTCAGCTTCCATGTGTATGTGGACTTTCTGTTGTTGTTGTTGCCCTTGAAGACCAACTTTAATCCATAGTGATCTGATGGGATTATTTCAATCTTCTTATATCTGTTGAGGTTTGTTTTGTGACCAATTATATGATCAGTTTTTGAAAAGGTACCATGAGGTGCTGAGAAGTTATATTCTTTTGATGTAGGATGAAATGTTCTATAGATATCTGTTAAACCCATTTGGTTCATAGCATCTGTTAGTTTCACTGTGTCTCTATTTAGTTTATGTTTCCAAGATCTGTCCATTGTTGATAGTAGGGTGTTGATGTCCCCCACTATTATTGTGTGAGGTTCAATGTGGGCTTTGAGCTTTAGCAGAGCTTCTTTTATGAATGTGGGAGCTCTTGCATTCGGGGCATAGATGTTCAGAATTGAGAGTTCTTCTTGGTAGATTTTTCCTTTGATGAGTATGAAGTGTCCTTCCTTATCTTTTTTGATGACTTTTGGTTCAAAGTCAATTTCATCCGATATTAGAATGGCTGCTCCGACCTGTTTCTTGGGACCAACAATTTTGCCTGGAAAATTGTTTTCCAGCTCTTTACTCTGAGGTAGTGTTTGTCTTTAACATGGAGGTGCATTTTCTGGATACAGCAAAATGCTGGGTCCTTTTTATGGATCCAATCTGTCAGTCTATGTCATTTTATTGGGGAGTTGAGACAATTGATGTTAAGAGATATTAAAGAATTGTTATTGTTGTTTCCTGTTATTTTTGATTTTGTTTATGTGGCTATCTTCTTTTGGGTTTGTTGAAAGATTATTTTCTTGCTTTTTCTTGCCCTTAGTTTCCCTCCTTGAGTTGGCGTTTTCTATGCATTATTCTTTGTAGGGTTGGGTTTGTGGAAACATACTGTGCAAATTTGGATTTGTCGTAGAATATTCTGGTTTCACCATCTATGATTATTGAGAGTTTTGCTGGGTATAGCACCCTGGGCTGGCATTTGTGTTCTCTTAGAATCTGTATGATTTCTGCCCAGGATCTTCTAGCTTTCATAGTCTCTGGTGAGAATTCTGGTGTAATTCCGATAGGTCTGCTTTTATATGTTACTTGCCCTTTTTCCCTTACTGCTTTTAATATTCTTTCCTCGTTTTGTGTATTTGGTGTTTTGACTATAATGTGATGGGAGGAATTTCTTTTCTGGTCCAGTCTCTTTGGTGTTCTGTAGGCTTCTGTATATTTATGTTCATCTCTTTCTTCAGGTTAGGGAAATTTTCTTCTATAATTTTGTTGAAGATATTTACTGGACCCTTAAGTTGGGAATCTTCACTCTTTTCTATATCTATTATCCTCAGGTTCTGTCTTCTCATTGCATCCTGGATATCTGGGATGTTTTGGTTTAAGAGCTTTTTGCATTTTGTGTTTTCTTTGATTGTTGTGTACATGTTTTCTATGGTATCTTCTGCACCTGAGATTCTCTCTTCTATCTCTTGTATTCTGTTGGTGATGCTTGCATCTATGACTCCTGATTTCTTTCCTAGGTTCTCTAACTCCAGGGTTGTCTCCCTTTGTTATTTCTTTATTTGTTTCTATTTCTGTTTTTAATCCCTGAATGGTTTTGTTCATTTGTTTGATTGTGTTTTCCTGTAATTCTTTAAGTGATTTTTGTGTGTCCTCTTTAAGGGTTTCCAGTTGTTTACCTGTGTTCTCTTATATTTCTTTAAGGAGTTATTTATTTCCATCTCAAAATCTTCTATCATCCTCTTGATAAGTGATTTTAAGTCTGAATCTTCCTTTTCTGGTGTGTTGGGGTATCCAGGGCTGGCTGTGGTGGGAAAGCTGGATTCTGTTGAAGCCAAGTAGTCTTGGTTTCTGTTCCTTTTGCTCTTGCCCTTGCCTTTTGCCATCTGGTTATCTCTGGTCTTTCTCTCTCTGACTGTGTCTTGTCTTTCCTTCAAGCCCAGATATCAATATTCCTTGGAGACCAGTTCTCTCTCCCGGCTGTTCCTTAGTCCCTGCATCTGGAGTCCTCCTTCTGCCTGCTTTTCCACACAAGTGGGCAACTCGCTTTCTCCCTGTACTGTTTGGCTATGGAGGCCTGGTGGCCCAGGCAGAGGCCACCCCAAGATAATTCTAAGATAGTTTTAAATAAAGCTAAGATTCTCTGTTATTCATTATTGTGTGACAAGTATTAAAAAATAATCTTGATGCTTGATATGTATTATATATAAATATAACGTATACACATTTAATATTTACTAATCAGTCATTTAAATATAATAATACATTAAATATTGTAGAATTGTACTTGGAACTAACATTACCAACACTTTTAATGATCAAAAAACCGCTAAATACTACTTGAGGTGCTAAGGTGATGGGAGTGGTGACTTCTGTAATAAGACAGACAGAAAGCAATTACCTGGGTTCCTTCTGAAGCAGATTAATTGTGAAGCTAACAGGGCTAGAGTTATTGTCTCCTTCTCAGTGACAGAGGCTCTTTCAATGTCTCACAGGGACGTATCAATCTTATTGCAGATCTATGGTCTCATATTTTGCCATTGTCTTTTTTTCCCTCCAACTGTCTTCCTGTTATTATTCCATTTACATGTACTTGTGTTTATATAGCTACAGAAGTTGTGAAAATGGAATAATAAACACTGGATACACCAAATTTGAATACATTTGTTCTCTCCTTACTGTTTTCTATGCTCATGAGTTGTCACTAATGAATAAAATATTCTATCCATATATAGTAGTTAACACCTATAATACAATTACTCAAGAGCTAGGGTGATGGTTAGCTCAAGGCCAACCTGGACTACATAATCAGATAGTCTCAAACAAAATAAACAAAATAAAACAAATTAAAAGAATTCATTTTTTTTATTTTCCATAAAAACTGTTGTACTTTGGTTGTTTGGTTGGTTTTGGGCTTTTTTTAATTTGTAGTTTTTTTTGTTTTTGTTTTTGTTTTTTTTGGTTGCTTTTAAAAATTTGTCATTTTGTATTATTTTTCTTAAGGAGAATATTCCAATTTTTGTGTCTGATATTATATAATGAGGTGGTATCCTTGATTTTCTGAATATGAGCCAAGAAAGTAAGGGCCAGAAGAAACAAACAGTTGTTTGTTAATAACATGAATTACAAAGTTTTATTTTTGACAGTAAGAATCACCACCACCCCCCAAATTTTTTTTAATGAGATTGGCTTCTCTTTATTCCTTTAATGACTGTGTTGGTTTGAATAGGAATGGCTCCCATTGGTCATATATTTAAATACTTGATCATTAGAGAGTGGTGCTGCTTGAGTGGGATTAGGGAGTATGGCCTTGTTGGAGTAGGTTCAATTTAGACCTAATAGCTCTCTTTGCCTATTTCCTATAGCACTGTCAGCTGCTTTTCTGCCATCATGTCTACCTCAATCTTGTATGAACTAAATTTCCGAAACTATAAGCAGGCCCTGATTAAATGATTTTCTTTATAAGAGTTGCAGTGATCATGATGTCTCTGCACAGCGATAGAACAATGACTAAAACAGAAGTTGATATCTGGGGGTGAAGTATTGTTGTAAAAGGACTCACCAAGCTGCTTTTTTGGTGGAATGTGAACTTTAGATTAGGAAAGCAGTTGAATGCTTTAAGTAGGGCTTAATGAGCCATTCTAGTAGAAGCATATACGTTAGTGGTACTGAGGGCAATGTAGATTAGTGGTACTAAAATGTAAATTGGTCTGATTTAATAGATTTCTGAGGAGAAGAATATTAGTAAATAGCCTAGAGAGTCTTCTTGGGATATTTGAGTAGAAAGAATGTTGCTACTTTCTGCCCTTGTCCAAAAATATTTCCCTGGTGTTAAATTGAAGAATTTTGGATTAATGGTGCTGGCAGAGGAGGTTTCAAGACAGCCTAAGTATGTTCTGTGTTGTGTGCTTATTAATGGCCATCCTCATGCAGATTTATAATAAAAAGGAGCTACCTGAACAAGAAAAAAAACACAAAATTTACAGTTTGAAAAGAAAAGAAACTCCAGGAAGTATAATGATGCTAAGTCCAGAGCTCAAGAATATAAAAAACTTCAAAGGAAAGCCTGACGCTAAATGGAATAAAGGCAGTGGTGACCTCAAGGCAAGACCCCACTGAGCTAAGCTTCCAACCTGTGAAAAGGAATTAAGGAAAAACATACAAAGTGAAGGAAAAAATCAACTACAGAAAGCTGGTACAGATGTAATTGAACAAGGGGGGCATGGTACATCCCAGCAAGCAGTAGAACTTGACAGCTTCAGCTTTGTGGTTTTAGCTTTTGAGTCAAAAAATACATGAAACAGATTATGGAATCTTCCTCTACAGCCAAAGAATCCCACTGAGGCTAGGAGTATGTCAGGGGTATCCCTGCATACAGACCTATAGTGGATCATTGTCCACTCTGCATAAAGCTATGGGAGTAAAACCTAGATTTTGTTGAAGATCTCGAGATATTACAGATGCCAGAGTCATGAAAAATCTGCTAAGGAGAGCTGCAGATATGGAGCTAACCCATGAGACAGGAGTATTTTTCAGTCAACAAAACTGAAAGGAATTGGAGATGTGAAGAGTGCTTAGACATCATATATAAAAATGGAGCGTTTTGAGGTTGTTTGATATTACACGGGGGTTATATTTAAGAGATTGCTGTGAGTCTGAGACTTTGAACTTGACTTTTAAACAGTTTTGAACATACACAGGCTAGACTTAAGGTAAGCCTAGTATTTCTTTTTGCTGCATGTGAATCCAGATGTAAAATTCCCAGTTGCTTCTGCAGTACCATTTCTTCCACGGTCCCACAATGATTAAAAAAAAAAGAAAAAAGGACTAAACCTCTGTACCTCTGTAAGATTTCCTTTATAAGAGTTGCTATGGTCATAGTATCTCTTTACTGCAATAGAACACTAACTAAAACAGCGAACTTTTCTGGATAGCCTTTTTACCATGGTCCACTACTGTTCAGCCCACAAATAAATCCAGAAAGGTGTAGCATTCCCAGAAAACAGTGCAGATATTAAATATCAGAGAAGATATTTTCACAGTGTGTTTTCCTTATCTGCCTTCTACATGCAATAATTCTAGTTTTGGTGTCACCCACCCAGATATATAATAAAAATGAAACAAGAAAAACAGGCAACCATTGCACAGTCTCAAGCATCTACAGTTGTTTCTCAAAGAAGCTTTGTCTTTATAATGCCTTTAGCAACAATAACTGAAGGCACACTGAGGGGAACACTCTCTGGATAGAATTACATGTTTAAATGTTAAGTGGGTAAATGGAGCTAAGTCCTTTGTTTAAATAGTACCTTACTCAAATTGGAACAAAGTGTACTATTAACATACTGTCTCACAATCCTCAGGTAACTTACCATTGCTAATTGGAAGCAGAGAAACAAATTTAAATTTCTGCCAAAGAGCCTTGAAGGTAGCAGTATTTAAATAACTCAACACTTATAAAAGAATCTAATATTGCAAATATTCTGCTTCATAGTCAAAGAAGATGAAAATGATTCTCAGAGGAAATGAAAAATGATGAGCTTTCTGCCAGCTTTACTAAAATGGGAATCTCATAGCTTCTGAGCAAGCAATTGGATATTTTGTGTTATTACATAGCAACACTCCCATGCTCAACAGCGAATGACTAATTAACAACAGCTAGGGCACGCTTTCATTTGTTTGAGGAAATCTCAAGAAAATAAAGAAATATGCTCATTCCCAGTTTTAATTAGCATGTTAACTATGCTAAACTTTCTTCTCTCTGTTGCCTGACTCTCCCTTGGTAGAAGAGAATGTCTTATATAATGAAGGAAACAAAAGTATGTGTCTGAAGTAGAGGTTAACATTTGATGAGAAATCTATTGTTTCCATTTATTATCATGGCTAATTCTCACAAGAACCCTGCAAGATTAATATTATTATACCTACTTTACAAATGAGAATTCAGCTACAATGGAGTACTATGCCCAAGGTACTTAATAACTGGTTGAGTGGGAATTTACACTCAAATCTTACCACATCTCTCTCTTAACTCTCCTGCAAATTCAAAATGTGTTAGCTTCCAGCATAGAGACTTTGGATCAGTTACACTTTACAAAGGGATGGTGTAGACTTAAGAAGAAGTGGATCAGAGCCTCCAAATATGACTAGGGGGTTGACTCTGAGGCCCATGGGACATAAAGTATGCATTCTGTCTACCATTGACTCCTGCTTTAAAAAGGAGTGTTTCGAGAGACTCTTCAGGACATGTTGGTTGCTCTAGAAAAGGGTGGGAACTGGGGAGAGGAGGGCTATTACTTTGTGATTCTCAGATACTCACTGAGAGAAAGAACCAACTCATCACATAATAAGCAAGTACCATGTAAAATAGGTAAAGATCCGCTCATGTGCTTTTCTAGAAAGTGTTCCTATCCATGTTACAACTTCCTTTTTTTAAAAAAAAGTCTTATTTATTTTATGTCTGAGAGCTTTATCTGTATGTACACCTGCATGCCAGAATAGGGCATCATATCCCAGAATACATGGTATGGTTGTGAGCCATCATGTGGCTGCTGGGTATTGAACCAAAGACCTCTGGAAGAGTAGACCTTGTTCTTAACCACTGAACCATCTCTCCACCACTCCATGTTTCAATACTCAGCTATTATTTAGCTACTCATGAGAGCCAATTTTTTCCAGATAGTTATCCTTACCCCAATTCATATTCCCTCTACACACAAGAACAAGACAATATTTTCAAAATTTTTGTACTTTGGATTTTCTCTGTGCCTTTGCTCCCTGCATCCTATTTGTTGGATATGCCACCCACACCAGTGCCTATAGTAAGTTTCTCATCTTAAAGCTCGGTTAATATATGGCTGAAGCCTTTCTTGACCAGTTTAGGTAAAATTAATATTTTGAGCCTCTGAAATACTTTAATAGTTTTTATCTTTGTTAGCGTATGATAATAATAATAGTAATGATAATGATAATATATAAAAATTTAACCATTTGATTTAATTCCAATTATTTTATTTATCTTCCCATATATGTTTAGTTTATAAATAGATAAAGTAATGACGAATTTACTAGGACAGACAATTACTTCTATTTAATTTGAGATCTTATAGTATATTTGCCTTCTTTTTCATAATACAGACTCAGTCTTTGATTCCAAAGATATGCATAATTATATTTTAGAAGCCTAAAGAAAAGAAGTAGGAACAGAAGTAGAAGAGATGGTTAGAGAGCTAGGAAAGGCAGAGCACAGCACAATCATGTCAGGCTTCTGTAGAAGGAATCATATGTTTTGAAAGACATACTTAACATTTTTGTGTCCTTGGTCAGAATGCAATTAGACCCACCATATTTGAAATTTTGCTAGGAGAGGATGAAAGCCATAGCTGACAAAAGAGTCTTTTTTTAAAAAATCATTCAGTACTCTAAATAAGTCAACCAAGATCAGAGATAAGCAGAGATGAGCAACTTGAGGGCAGCATGAGGCATTTGACAGAACGGGAGATTTGCAACTCCAAGTCCTGAAATTGTTCACCAGATTTGCCATTTATTCACACTGTCTTTGCACAGTTTATGTAACTTCTCTGTACCTCATGCAGTAGCCTTCAGCATAACAACAACAAATTACAGGAAACACTTTCATGTCTGCTTCAGAGTAAGAGCTATTTACTGTCATTTTCCTTCCTTTGAAAAAATATGAGAGCATGTTTTTACGTTAAAAATAAAGTATATCCAACATTTTTCTGAAATTATCATGGATAATTTTTTAAAAAATTTCTTTGTTTCTTAGCTTTTGAGATACCATAATGTGGTGGTTTCAATAGGAATGACCTCCATAGACTCGTGTGTTTGATGCTTGGTCCATAGGGAGTGGCATGATTAGGAGGGGTGGCCTTGTTGGGGTAGGTGTGGCCTTGTTGAACAAAGTGTGTCACTAAGGGGTCAGCTTTGAGGTTTCAGTTGTTCAAGCCAGTTTCTTCCTGCTGCCTTCAGATCTAGGTGTAGAATTCTCAGCTCCTTCTCCAGCACCATGTCTGCTTGCATGCTGCCATGCTTCCTGCCATGACAATGATGGACAAAACCTCTGAAATTGTAAGCCATCCCCAATCAAATGTTTTCTTTTATAAGAGTTGACATGGTCATGGTGTGTCTTCACAGCAATAAATCCCTAACTAAGACACATAGAATGTTTCTATTTGGTTTTAATACTTAGGAGATAGAATGTGTTACACATAACAGGCTGGTAAATGCACAAACACACAAAAAACCAAAACAACAACAAAAACCTACTGAGCAAGAATTCTGCTTAATTATCTCCTCCAATCCAAATATTAAATAAAAGGTCTATTGTTTAAGTCTTAGGCAGAAATATTTCCAAGAGGCAGTTGTATGCATTCTTCATATTGGTGGAAGAGTTATTACGCTTAGGCCAAGGACCAAAACAATACTTATTGCATATTATAATATGTATCTTCTTTATATTTATGCAATTAGAGCTTTTCAAGCTGTATTTGAGTGTTTATTTTCCTCTAAAAATAAATAAACACGTGCACAGATAAAAGCAAAACACCTTGATGTAAACATAATAAATTATTAGTGATGAGATTGTTCGAAAGTTTTCAATTTCTAAGTAGTAAATGTTATTGCAGAGTAATGTTAGAACTTACATCAGAAAAACGTTAGCAATGATATAATTTGAGTATAATTTCTATAGTGTCTCATTAATGTAACATGAGCACAATATGGCACTACCTGATTTGCTTTGCAATTTCAAAATGTTAATTAAATTGTTGAGCAATTTTTTAATTTATTCTAATTTTCCTCATTGGGATTCATTCCTCTAATGGTCTTGAATATCTTTGCATTTGTTAAAGTCTACTAAAATAAAGCTTTTTAAAAATTTTTAACTGAATACTCATTCGTGGTCACATTTAAAACATGAACCTCATTGTTAGCCAAATGTCAGACACTTTAGAAATGTGTGCATTTAAAGGTCATTTTCCCTTTACTGAAGTCTTTTCAGTCTTATTACTTCCTGGAAGAGAATGTGCTTAGTAATTCACAAGCTGTTTTCTGTCTCTATTGCAGGTGTGGGGAAGGACTATAGAACTTTTATAGGTGTGGTGGTATTTGTTGTCAAATAATTTCCAGGATTTTATTTTAATAAGGGCAAGCCAGACTACATTTTCCAGCCCAAGCAAAACATTTTCTGGCCTGCATGTGGGAGCAGACACGCATGTGTTGAAGTAGAGGGTCTATCCAAGGAAATGGCATGTTGCCAGCAATGTAGGACATTTTCATATTCCTCACCTACTGTACACAATATGGTTTTCCCCAGCAATGATGACAATTTCAAGTAAAGAGTAACACTTTTTCGATGATATGTTTCAAGAAGATTTCATGTCCAGCTGGAGAGATCGCCCAGCAGTCAGGGGTACTGCTCCTGCAGAAGACTGGATTTAGATCCCAGTACCCACATGATGTTTCACAACCACCCTTAACCCCAGTTCTGCAGGATCCAATACCCTCTTCTCACATCCACCACCTCTGACACACATATGGTTTACATACATACATACATACATACATACATACATACGTACATACATACATACGAACTTAATATCCATACAGATAAAAATCTTAATAAAAGAATATTCTGCTGAGCGATTATAGAGCATGCCTTTAATTCTCGCACTAGGGAGGCAGAGGTAAGAGAATTTCTGAGTTCACAGCCAGCCATGAACATTACAGTGAGTACAAAAAAGAAAAACTTTTACCCAGGAGTTTTGAACTGAAATTGATGTCACCATTCGGCAGATATACTTATAATGTGTTTTAGTATCACAGGTATGAAACAAATTACAACCAAGGGAGGTATTATTTCTAGACTGTCAGAAGTATTATATCCTGAAAAAATGTAATTATCAGAAGAGTTATGATTTTGTAAGATTTTACTTAATTCATTAATTAATAGTGAAACTAATATGCTGTTTTGATTGATTCAAAGAACACTTAACTTTTAAGGTATTTATTGAATATTTAATATTAATATGAGATGTCTAATGATTTTGATTTTATTAATGAGTCTCCAGTATAGTCTAAATGTCACAGCTATTTAACATTATTTATATCATCAAGTTATTTTCATCTTTATTGAATAACATGTCAGATAAGTAATTTCATGAATTCTGGGGTGTCCAATCAGTTATAATCAATGAGATAAACTAAGCACATTATTCTGGACAATCCCTAATGGGTTTTGCCCCACATATAGAAAACAATCAACAGACTCTATGACTTATGCCATGTTTTTGATATTATTTTTTGATAAAAGTAATGAATTATATAGCACATGCTTTTGTAATGTTTTGGTAACCAGGAAATGGGTAAGCATTTTGATTGAGATGTACAGTAAATGATAAATCTTTGCTTTGATTTCCTGCATAGATTGATGTTGAATTGAGGATGAGTAGTTGGCATAAATGGTACTTTATATTCAGTTTGTGCTGTTTACACATCCTGATACCACTATACCTTTTCATTGCATGCATGTCTCATGTTTGAAATATGCAGAAGACATGGTAGTGGAAAGATGCCCAGCTTCTGCATTGGATACTCAGATTGCCTTCTTCTGACCTATGCAACCCCACAAGGATGAACAATTCTTGTAAGTGGGAACATATTTTTATAATACACAAATCAACCTGCCTGTGCCCTAGATACTGTCTTCCCCAATTTTCCATAAAAGTCCTTCATGCAGTGTCCCAGCATATAACATGGCTTGGGTACTCTGAGGATCACTACATGATGACATAGGCTCTGAGATTGGATTTGTTCCTTTAAATTCTGATTAAGAGTCCATAGATAACCTTAAATCTCTCAGTATTTTTAAAACAAATAAATGTAAGTACCTTCCATAGAGCACTTTTATGAGGACTAAATAGCATTTATCATGTGCTTAAGACATTGTAAATGACATAGTAGATACATAGCAATTAAATAATAAATATATTTCATATCAATATAATTTTTGTAGTAGTAATAATCAAATATCAGCTCTTCTGGTCTAATTATGCTCTCCATCTATTCTTCAGTGGTTCCTTCTTTTCCCTCACTTTGATCTCTTATCACCTCTAGAAAATTAATCACAGCCATCCTTTGACACTCTATCCCAATTTCTCTACCTCTAAATTATGTTCTGAACAGCTACTGGAGTAAATTATTGCTTTAGTCACTGTTCTATTGTTTTGAAGAGACACAATGACCAAGGCAACTTTTATTTTATTTTATTTTTTAATTGAGGGCTTGTTTACAGTTTTAGACAGTCTATTATCACCATGATGGGCAGCAGGCAGACTAACATTGTGCTGGATAGGTAGCTAAAAGCGTTCCATCCTGATCCACAGAGAACAGACAGACACAGATGGTGATGATGATAGATAGATAGATAGATAGATAGATAGATAGATAGATAGATAGGGATGAAAGGTAGAGGAAGAGTGGGCCTGGGGAAGGCTTTGGAAACCACAAAACTCACTCTCAGTGACACATTTCTTCTAACAAGGCTACACCCAATCCAACAAGATCAGAGCTCCTAGACCCTTTCAAAAGTGTCACTCTTGGTGACTATTAACCTTTCAAATATATGAGGTTATGAGGGCCATTCTCATCCAAATGACCACAATTATATACTATCCCACATTTGCTGCTACTCCATGTATTTAATTAATTTTTCTATTGGACATGTGCTTCTTGATATCTTGAGGACAGATGCAGAAATATTCTGTTTCTGCTTGAACCTGGGTAAACAGTCTCTGAGACCCATGATAAGAGATTAAGATGAGGGAGAAATGAGGTACTATATCATCAGGTAAAGTCTCTTTCCAGGACCCCTGCTCTCAACTAGTCATCTGATAGTTTCATTAGCATACTTGTCTGTCTTCCCGTCTGCATATGAGTTCTCACTAGGACTCCATACTTACAATGTTGTTTGTAGGCTTAGATTTTTCTTTGTTTTTTTTTCTTTTCTTTTTTTTTGTTTTTTGAGACAGGGTTTCTCTGTATAGCCCTGGCTCTTCTGGAACTTATTCTGCAACCAGGCTGTCCTGGAACTCAGAAATCCACCTGCCTCTGCTTCCCGAGTGCTGGGATTAAAGGCGTGCACCACCACTGCCCAGCTTAGGCTTAGATTTTTCAAAACATACTTTAAAGGGGTTTCTTAAATGCTTTAACCTCCCTTCTAGCCCACCACCCGCCAGAGGTGCAATCAATTGGAAAGATTAATAGGGCAAAGGGGGATATGGACTTGTTTAGAAATAGTACTTTGGGTGATTGCGATATTTGTTGTTAGGATAGCAGCAGTTCCTATGAATCAGCAGTGGTAGCCTGATCTACTCACAAACATTATTCAGGAATCAGCAACAGCAGTTTGATCTAGAAAAAACCTTGAGGTTATGCCAATCTGCCTGAGTCCACAGAAAGAAGTTCATCTGTGGGTTTCTCTCTACAAAGTCTTGACAAATGATGATCAACAAAGAAGACAAGGTGAACCAATGCCACAACATAGTCAGTGAAGACCAGTGTCAGCAAAGCCCAACAAAGACCAGCAAATAGTAGCAGGGCAAACCAATGCCACAGCATCGTCCACTGTTTATTGAGTTATACTTACACTATTTCCAAACATCATGTGTCCTCTCAAGCAACTGCTCCAGTTAAACTTCAACACTATGTGTCTGTTCTCAGCAAAACATCCTCTCATAAGACACGTTCCAGAACAACATCAAATGACACAAATGACTCTCCAGAGAAACCAGAAATTTCTACTTCAGTTGTTCTTGGCAGTTTACTTCACTCTTGACCAAGTGTCTTGGAGTACAATGAAAGAAATCACCAATTTGTAAGAACATGGAAAATAATAATGAATCAGGAAATATTTTACTTCCATCTGGGTAAACAACTTTTGCTTGATCATTGTGTTTAAAACACTGGATATTAGTGCTCTACAAGACATTGTTCTCTCTTTCTCAATCTATATTTTTGTGAGCACAATAATAGTATTCCTAATTTGCCACTTTGTACACTGAATTCCTATTTTAATTGCAGTTTAATTTTTTAGTTTCACATTTACTCATTTGTTTGGAGGCCTGTAGTTTTGGGAAGTCAGAGCATAATAGGCAGACATGGGTTTTCTCCTTGTACCATGAGGGTTCCCAGATGAAACTTGGGTGATC
Organism: Rhynchomys soricoides; assembly: GCA_019843965.1. Taxonomy (NCBI): domain Eukaryota; kingdom Metazoa; phylum Chordata; class Mammalia; order Rodentia; family Muridae; genus Rhynchomys; species Rhynchomys soricoides. The sequence continues at coordinate 9,041,117 of JADRCH010000077.1, forward strand.
AAGTTTGGGAATAAACCACTTTTAGCCACCAAGCAATTTTGCTAACCTTGTATAAATTTTAAATACAGATCATTAATTTCATCCTTCTACCATTTCTCCCCTAGGAGTTTTGGTTCCTGTAAGTCTCTGGAGGGAAATAGGGGAGTTCACGTAGTCTTCTTTTACATGTTTTCTAAAGAGCTTGCATTCCATACTGCTCTGGCTTAAGAAATATTTGGTCAATGTATTCAGGCTTATTTCCTACTAATTTCTTTGTTCCCTCCTTCCTTCCTTCCCTTTCTGCCTACATACATATATGCGTACATACATGTATACATACATACATATATACATTCATGCATACATACATTGTCCCCCCTTCCTGTCTCTTTCTTTTTATTCCTTCTTTTCTTCTTTATTTTGTTTCCTCTCTTTTCCCCCTTCTTCTTCTTTCCCTCTTTTTTCTTCTTCTTCTTTCTTCCCCTTCTCCTAACCCCTTTCTTTCTGCCTCAGCATAAACTATGTCTGCCCCGATGTTCTGCATGTTTTCCAGGTAACAGGTAGTACTGTATGTAAGCTAGGTCTACATTTCTGCATGAAGTTTCCTAAGTTCTATAACTCAGGAAATCCTGCTTTCCAGAGAAACCAGGACAAGTAGTGACGGGAATGTTTTTTGGTCAACATGACTTTGTCTCAAATACTACATTACATATTCTTAACTTATCAATTCCTATGTCAGACACTAGGTCTTACTTTTAGTTTCTTCCTTCACAACATGTCAAAGTAGCAGTTGCCCAACTGTCTGCTAGAAGACTGTATCACTTAACACCAGTTTCATGAAAGAAGGAGCATAAAACAATGATTCACAACACCTTACTCACTAAAACTTTGTGTTCTGTTACTCCTTCCTGCCTCCTCCTCCCCTCAGTGACCTCAGCACCACTCCTTTCCTAGCCCACTCTTTTCTTCTCCTGTATATTCTGAGTCTTTGGAAGAGCTAAATATTATTCCTCTGAAAGCTTGTGTGTTTAAATTCAGCTAATTAGTATCTTCTTATCACTCCAAGTCAAGATTCTTACCTTGATCTCTTTTCCTAACTATAGAAAATAGTATATGCCAAGGATGCCTTATTTAAATGTCTAGTCTAGAATCAAGGCCAGCTTTTCCTTGGCCAGACATCATGTGCTTTTTCATTTTCCTTTACCAAGTTCTAAATCCTAATATTAAAGGTAAGGACATCTTTAGAATTTTAGCATAGAAGGATGAAATAAATGCAAGAGCACAACAGCTAATGTTTTTCTCTTTTATTTAATGAAGGAAAATACATAGCTTTAAAGCACCCCAACCTTTTTATCCCAAGAATAACAGCCAGATAAACATTCAATTCACTGGAATGTATTTATACACATTATGATTTACTGAACACACGAGTAGGTAATAAGCATTCTTATATACAGTTCTGTGATAGTGACAGAACAATATGCTTGAAACCAATGTTTGGGAACGTTGAACGTAACTGGTAGCTAAGCATGTGATTTAGCAATGGGTGACAAGAATTGCACACAGAAGTTGTATCTTGGCTTAATTGGAAGAAACTGTAGTAAGAAGGTAAAACTAATATTTTGCAGAAGAAATAAAAAGCTCCTTTTAAAATTGCCCTAGTTACTCTTTCTTGGTATAGAAGACACCCTGGCAAGTATCCTACCTCAAGGACAATTGTTCAGTAATGTTCATTGTGACTTTTAATAAGAAAGGATTACAAGCAACTTAAATGTTCCTCAACAGAAGAATGGATAAAGAAAATGAAGTACATTTACTCAGCTCTTAAAAAAATAATAATGTCATAAAATTTGCAGGCAAATGGGTGGAACTAGAAAAAATCATCTTGTGTGAGGTATCCCAGACCAAGAAAGATAACGAGATATATATTTGCTTGTATGTAGATATTTGCCATTAATTAATAACCACTCTACAATCTGTAGACTCAGAGAGGCTTGGTATAAACAAAAGGACTAGGAAGACACATGGATCTCCATGGAAGGGGGAAATAAAAATGGGTAGATTAGGACTAGGGATGGGGGAATGTGAACTTAGATCATATAGGGAGAAAGAGGGGAGATGGGAATGAAGGAAAGAATTCACAGAGAGGTATTTGAGGAATGATATGGAAACATAGTGCAGTGGAAACTTTCTAAAATATCTAAATATGATCCTAATGAAGAAAGAGACAGAGTCCCAACTGGCCACCTCTTTTCACCAAATGAAGCTTTCAATACCAGGACTGGGTTACATTCAGTTGAGTTGTTGGCCAACGGGTTCCCATATAAATCTTACAACAACACTGGTTATTGCCAAGACAGTAAGTTTCTCTTCACAAACTGAGAGTAAAGCCCTAATGCTGAAGAAATCACCCACATAATTCATTGAACATGGAGAAATTAAGCTAGAGCCTACATAGCGCAATTATTTCTACATTCTAACATCTTTGGTATGGAACGATACTCTGCAGGCTACCAAAAGAGAAACATAAGCACCAACCCAGCCACAAAACCTTTGACCAATGCTTCTTTCTGCAAACTGTGCTAGAGCAATTGTGGCACAAAACTAATGGGAGTAACCAACCAGTATCTGGTTTGACATAATTCCCACTCCACAAGCTGCATCCTATACCTGACACTGCCTGGGTGATCAAGAATCAGAGTCAAGGTAGCCCAGAGACCTAGGATAAAACCAAATACTGCTGTTCTAAAATATAAAAAGAGTAATGAAGTAACTCCTAATGACTTTCTGTTGTACTTGAAGATCAGTGCCTATCTGAGTCATTATTAGAGAATCTTCTTCTTGTAGCATATGGGAACAAAGGCAGAGACCAACAGCCAGACATAATGCAGAGAAAGTGACCCTGGAACACTCAGACCTAAATGGGATGTTACTATTCAATTCCCCTCCGAGCCCAGGGAACCCTGTGAAAGAGAAGGAAGAAAAACTGTAAAAGTCAGAGGTGATGGAGGATACCAGGAGAACAAGGTCCTCTAAATCAACTGAGAGAAACACATATGAACTCACAGAGACTGCAGCAACATTCACAGAGCCTGCATGGATCAGGTCTTCTCCACATGTATTATAGCTTCAGCTTGGTATTTTTTCCAGGACTTCTAAGTGTGTGAACAAGTTGGTCTCTGATTCTTGTGCCTACCCTTGGGGCTCTTTTCCTTCTGTTGGTTTTCTTTGTCCAACTTCAAAGTGATGGGTTCTATTTTGTCATATCATACTTCAATTTGTCATGTTTTGTTGTTAACTCTTAGAATTCTGTCTCTTAGATCTGGATGAGAGTAGAGATGAGGAGGAACCAAGAGGTGTAGAGGGAGGGGAAACTGTAACCAAGGACTTCTAGCAATGTCCAGAAAAGATTACCATCACATTCGATGAAGAGGAGATACTAAGGACACCTAGTAGATATTGATCAACACCACAGAGCTCCATCTAGCATTTATTATCAACCATAACAAGATAGACAGCCCTGACCCTAGAACTTTGTCTCCCTCCATATTTCTCAATACATTGTCTTCCTCTGGGGCCATGTTCCCATTATATTGGCCTTCTTTCTATCCCTGAAGGGATGCTCCCTCTCCTTCCTATATTTGGAACCCTGGCATGATAATTCTACTGAAAGAGGCACTTCCTTTCTATACTGGTCTAGTTAGCATTGTTTTTCTTACTCCTTTGACTGTAGAAGCACTTTGTCAGAGCACTGCACCCTATTAATAACACAGAAAGTCATCAGTGGTCTTTCCCAACTGTTGACTTTGTATGCTATAATTCAAGCCCACCAGGCAAGATATGCTCACTGGTGCAATTGTAAGAATATTTGGGGAATGACCAACTGCTTTCTGATTTAATTTGAACCACCCCTTCTGTAGAATAGAGTATATGCCTGATACAATAAACTTGATTTAAAAAACAAACAAACAAACAAAACCTAGTGCTGGAAAAATCACAGCCCCTTTAGCCCCTTAGGGAAACCTGCTGCCTATAATTTGTTAAGTAGATACATAGACAAATTGCCTTCTAAATTGTGTCCTTCCCCCATTCTTGAGCAGGCTAAATAGACCTTAAGTGTTTGCCACAGTTAGACCCATATGGAGTCTTCCACCTTGCAGCACCTGCAATTTCATAGAGGAGTAGACTGCCTGCTGAGATTGCTTTGCAACTCAATCTGGCTGAAACAAAGGTAGGGGTCTGTGGGCTCTCCCTATATAACAGCAGTGCTGAATATTAAACTTTTAACCTTGATCAGAAACTTTGTCTTGTCTTCATCCTTCTCTTGCACACTGACCTTTTCTTTTCCAGCCCCATTTCAGGTAACCCAGTTCATCCATGGCTGCTGGACTACTACACTAAATATTAAAATTTATGTTTGTAGAATAATGCTGTTATCTGTTTGGATCAGAGAGGTTCCCTTTTTCAGGGGGTGTCACTTAAGACAGTCTAACAGTCAAAATTCTAAGAAGTGATTGTTAAATGGTTAGCTCTAGTAATGAATATATATTACCATGTGCAAGACACAGGCAACATGGAAGAAGGTCTATAACATTGTAAGAGCAAGGGAAAGAAGAGATGTACTGTGAAATGTGTCTTCTGGATATGGTGTGGCTGCCTTTTTAAAAAGCATGATATTGGGGAAGGGGCTTAGGAAGAAGGAAGCCAGCAGGAATGGGAGAGAGTAAAAGAAGATAAGAGTATGACCACAAATGTTAACCAATGTATGTTCGTAGTAGTGGGTAGAAAAAGTAAAAAGCAAATTCAAAAGGCTGATTCTTAATATATATGTTTATGGACTGGTCAATGTATGGAATTTCTTGCCTGGTGTTTTATAAAACTTACTTCTTTTTTTAAAATATTAGCATGAAAATTTTCTGACTTCTTTCATCTTTCTGACAAGTAGAAACAGAGTCCCTGAGAGGCAACCATCTCCACAGAGGAGACCTATACATATAACTTGTGTGGGTGCCAGGAAAACTGCTCAGACCAGGATGACTCCAGGAATAATAACGGAAAGTTTCGGAAAGAGCAGCAGGAGCACTCAAGAAGAAAAGGGCAAGAACATGGAAGACACTGATATGTGTTTTTCAGACTTTTTTCTGAAGAGTTTTGCTCAGTCACCCTGTGTTCCAGGCAGACACTCTCTAAGCATTTTGAAGCCTAGACCATGGTCAGGGTGAGGCCAGATATTGCAGGCCAAGCAAATTGATAAATGGTAGTCACAGACATTCAGGATTTAGGACTGATCACAGTTACAGACTCCATAAATTGTTTTCTGAGTTCTCACCAGAGTTCTCTTAAAAATTTTTCCCATGTATATTTTTCAGTCTCAATATCTTCACTAGGATATTCATCTTTGGTGTTGAATTTTGTTAGCCTGTTTTTTCTTTCTGTACTTTTTTTCATTTTGTTTGAAATGAGAGCTTACTATGTAGCCTCAAAGTCCATCATCCCATGTCAGCCTCCTGAACATAGACATATACCACCAGGAATAACTGTACTTGAGACAAGGTCTTACTCTATAGCTGAGGATGGTCTGAATCACCTGCTATGTTCTCGGTGGTCTCCAACTCTTGATCATCCTAACCCAGCCTCCTATGACTTGGTGTACCACCATATCTGGGTGTTTGATGATATTGTTTTCTTGTGTGTGTGTGTGTGTGTGTGTGTGTGTGTGTGTAGTACATATGTTATGTTTCTGAGTGTGAGTGAAGTTATACACTACCACAGCACACATGTGATAGTAAGAATACAACCTGAGGAACGAGTTTTGTGACCAAGTGTAACAGGTTAGCATTCCCAGAACTGCTAGGGTACATTCTGTCCCTTCCTTCTCTAACCCCTGCTTTCTTTTATAAAAATATGTATTATCATTTTTAAGAGGTCTTATTTTTAATTATGGGGGTCAAGGTGCATGAGAGTGATTCAGATCCCCCTAGAGCTGGAGTTACAGACAGTTGTGAGCTTCCCAAAAGTGGGTGCTAGAAACTGAACTCAGATTCTTTGCAAAAACAAAACGTACTCCTAACCACTAGCAATCTCTCCAGCAGCTGTGCATTTGTCTGTTTGTTTTAATTGGCTCTGCTGGTGGTACTGATCTACAAGTCAAGAACTTTTTCAGAGGACTGGAATAAAAGGGAAAAGAAAGGAGCTTAGGAAAGGCAAGTGCAGTGGACATGGAAAGAACTTTGTGTCTGGCAGGCCCAGAAGGGGGAGATAAGGTAGGTCCTAATGTAAATGCTCTGTTTACTTTCTTACACTCTCTATGCCTCTCTCTATATCAAATATTATTATTACATCATGATATTTTTGTAAAATGTGCTAATGTCCATAAACATCTTAAATTCAATATTTTGGTGACTTAATTTTGTGCTAACTTGATAATATCTAAAAAAATCCACTCAGTAATAATATACTTCCAAGTGTGACTATGAGAGAATTTCTAGAGAGAACTGATCCCCACTTTGGAGTATAGGTAGCACCACACTATAGAACAGGGGCCACAATGGAATCAAAGAAGCAAAAGTGGAGAGCAGGCAAGCCTAGCACAAACATTGTCCTTTCTCTGCTTTATGGCCACCTTAAAGTAAATAACTCTCCTTTGCCATATGTGTTTGTCATTGATATGCTAACCAAGTACATGGGGCAATGCAGCTATGGACTAAGTCCTCTGAAACTGTGAGTCAGTATAAATCATTCACCCTTTGGTTCATGTCTGCCATAGTGATGAGAAAGGTAATACAGAAAGCAAATAGAGAGGGTCACTGCTGTAACAAATCCTAAGCATATGGTTGCTAAACCTTAAGAACTTGCTTGTGGCACGAATGTACAAGAGTTTAAAGAAATGGGTATAGATGCCTAGGATTATGTAAGCAGAGATTGAGGGGGGATTCTAGCACCATATCAAAGTGTTTATTTTAGATCTTGGACAATCCATCATGGCAGAAAAGGGGCAGTATACAAACATGACACAGCCCTTCGTCACATTGTATCCACAGCTAGGAAGGAAGGAGAGTTGGGGCTCAGCATGCTATCTACTTTTTTCAGTAAGATCCAGTCTATTAAATGGTGCTACCCATAGTAGTAGGTCAGCCTGCCTCCTGTCTGGAAACTCTTGAATAGACATTCCCAGACATTTATTTCCTTAGTGAGTCTAGATCCTATTGATTTGACATTAATTTACCACCACATATAGCAAATATAAATGCCACTTCATACCTTTGGGGTTCCAGGCCCCACTCTCAGTCTAAATGGAAGGTTAGAAAAAGAGTCTATCCCCAAAGCTAAGTAAAAATCTCTGAGCTACTAATTATAAGATCAAAAGAAAATAGACTTAAGATCTCAGAAGGGAAAAATAAAAATGAGGGTAATTGGTGTATGTTAGATATAAAAAATGTGGATTGCTTTTAAATATGTAAGAAGGTTAACCACTTATTCTTGGATTTAAGTCATGGCTTTACTGAGATGGCATCTAAATGCTAGCGTAGCGAGGGAATGTGTACCCAGAGTGGGTAGAGAAATGGACAGTGGTTACCACCACAGGGTAGAAGAGAGAAAGGCATAGGTCAAAGGGGAAGAAAGTAGGCAATGATAGCACACTGAGATGGGAGTGGACTAAAGAATATAAAAGTAAGAAATGATGCTAGGGAGTGGGCAGTAAAATGCACAGTGATGGGATATGGGGAGGAGAGTATATTCATTGTGTGGAGAGTGAAGAGGTGAGTGGGCTGTAAAGGTTAGATATAGAAAGACAAATGGGGAGTGATGATAATGGAGAATAGGTACTGGTTGGTGCTAGATAGAAGAGTTGGAAATGGTCATGGTGGGTGAGAAAGTAGAAGAGTAGGCTGTGATGGTGAACTCTGGGAGAAGAACTGAGAGTAGTGTTGATGAGCAGTGAGTTGAATAGAGGAGCCTGGGAAAGTAGATAGTGATGAGTCTCCATGGGTAAGAGTATCAGAGTGGGCAATGATAGTGAACAATGAGTAGGAAGTTGAGGTGAGGAATGATGGTGGGGACTAAAAAGGAATGGGGAGTGGATGATAGTGGGAACAAGCAGGAGAATGACCTTTGAGAATATTCAGGAGAAAGAGCAATGGTGAGGATTGGGTAGGGAGCAAAGTGGTTACTAGCAGAATAGGTAGGAGAGTGGGCACTGATCACACAGTGTAGGAAGGATAATCACCGGCAGTGAGGTGGACAACGTGTAGGAGAGTGGACATTAACGTGAGGCCATCTTAGTAGAGTTGACAATGATAGGAGGATTGAGTATTAGAGTTGTCAGGGATTAGAAGGATGGGCATTAGAATGGGTGGCAATTGAGGTTGGCATCTGAAATCTCTCCGCTGTCTTTATCCAAGTGGCATGTCATTCATAAACATTTTCTCTTTTGTAAAATATGTTCTGTCAGTAATTTACTTACTGCACCACAAACAATATGAGTATAGTTAGGTAAGAATCTCAGCAGTGGCTGAGCTGTGCAGAGAATACGTTGCTGTAACAGTTAGCTTGGTGCCCTCTTCCGTATACACATAGTGGCTTCCTCTGTGTTATGACAACAAAAATGCCTCTCAGATGCAACCCTTTGGTTTCCCAGCCTCCACACCTATAAGAAAAATAAACGTCTACTGCTCATTATCAATTACTCAGTCTGTAGTATGCTTTAGTACAGGAGGGGCTAAAAGCACACTATTTCTGTAGTCTGCTTAACACCTTCAGTCTGTATGTGCACAAATACATTGTCAATGCTCTTGGGCCATGTGGAGCATATGTTAGTCTGTAGTCCCCCTTTGCATAAAACTTGGCCAAACTTGGAATTAAAAACTGTTTGTTCTGAGAGTTTTTGCCCTCTGAGTTTGTGGAAAGATTGCTAAACTGTGTTTTTGAGAGTTAAAGACCAAAGAGAATGTGTTTCCATCATCTAAGTGTGTGATTGATGCTGTAATGAGACCTAGTTTCATACCAAAAGGAGACTAATGAGCTTATCTAAAAATACATGAACCAAATATCATTGCACAGACATAGATGATAAGTTTCAGGTTGAAGGAACAAACCTCAGTCATGTTTCAGTAGCCCACTGCTTCATTCAGTCTTTAAAAGGGGGAGTCCTGGGGAGAAATGGTTGTTTGTTCATCCTTTTCTTCTGCCTGATCTCAGAGAGAAACGACTTTCCAATTGAAATGAAAATGCGAGTCTACTTAACAATTTAAATATGGAAGAGGGGTCTTGTGGATAAAACAAATTATTTTTTAGTTTAAGATTTTCCCTTATTTCATGAAACTGGAGAAATTGAGATATTTAAAATATTCCACAGTTGAAATGGCTATCCCCAAAGCCTTAGCCTTAAAAAGAGGTATTCTCCGAACACCTGGCATAAAGTTTCCAAGACAAAAAATGATTTGTATTTTTCTCGCATACTTAAATCTTCCTGAGCTCTCTACCTTTGATATTTGAAAAAAGAAATCTTCCATGGAATTTGTTGTAAAGCAACCAGTAATTTTACCTTTTGTGCAGTAGAATCATGATTTAATTTTTAGTCACATACAATAACTTTTTGTTTAAAACAGCTCTCTACTCTTGGTACTTAAATGTATTGATTTTACCTATAGAAGCATTTAAAATTTTACATGTGGATACTCCTCTTGGCATACTGTGTAGTTGGAGGCTCTTTGTTACAGGGACTACATTTCTCCTGCTCTGCTCTCTGAAAATGGTTCACACTGCACATGGGGATGGCTCCAGATAGAGCAGAACATCACCACTGGCCAAATTAGCCTGATATAAATACACTCTTACTTCCCCGGTACTTTCTAACTCACATGACCATTTGGAAACTGACCATAAATTACTACTGATTCTGTACCCACTGCACTCGGTACAGAGCCTGGAAAAGAGTCAGTCATGTGTAAATATTTATTGACTGGCTGTGGTTAGGACAGAATCCTAAGGCTGCTTCAGGTTTCAAATGCAGATGTTCATTGTGACTCTTATGCTGTTAGAGTCCATGGATTGATTTTTTTCTCCAGAAATTGTATCTGCTTCCTATCACAGTCTATTCTTTGAACATCCAACTTCATTTTTAAGAATCTTATTATGTGTCATCCAGTTTCAAAGGAAATTCTGGTTCAATGGAATAAATACATTGTGTGTCCCTGGTTTCAGAAAATACTTTAAAAACAAATCCCAAGTCCTTGCACTGTGCCAGGTTTAGGAAAATGAGTTGTTTATGTGAGCCACACTTTCTTATTGTTATTACAAAATATGGACGGCAACATCCTAGCTGGGAGAAGACTTATTTTGACAGTGGTTTCAGAGCTTGCAGCCTATAATCCTTGTTTCTGTTGATTATGGGTCTGTGGTGAGTCTCAGGACTCACCTGGCTACAGGAACCTGTGGAGGAGGAGGTTGCTCATCTCATGATGAACAGAAAGATACTGTGCTCAGGACTGAGGACCAAGTTTAACCTTCAAACATGACAATGATCTCTTCTGTTTAATCAGGTCCTTCCTAAAATTTCAGGATCTCTCAAATTATCACAACATTAGGGACAACTGAACCTGCTAGGAACGTTTCATGTTCCAACCATAATATTTCCTCTACTCTACTTGAATTTTCAAAGTCCATGCTTAGTCACCTGGTTGGACTGTCACCAATAGCTCAGCTCTAAATAGCTGCCACACTCCGTTTCATCTTGTCTTTATGAATCCACTGGAATTTGTATTTTGTATATATTTACCTGTTATCTCTTCAGGTCCTGTTGTGAGGCATTTCAATGGCTCCTAATTATCAAATTTATAAAAATCCTAAAACATCCTCAGGATGAACTTCTGAAGTTAAAATTGAGAATTTATAAGCATACATATGTGTTTGACATATCTTTCAGGAATATTATCAGGCTACTTTCTAAAAAGATATACTATATTTATTGCCATTATTATGTCAAAATATGCACTTTAATGTTCTTCTTCCAAAAAAAAAAAAAATATCAGATTTTAAAAGCCCATGGAAGTTGCTCAGTTTACTAAATAATACCTTTAATTTCATTTTGTTGAGGCTGACACTTTGGGGTTTAGAAATGAGTGCTTTATTATTTTTTTTTTTTACAATGGTGTATTTCCTCATTAACTGGATGAAAATGTCACATGATTGTTTTCCTTTGCAATTGTTTGCATGTTACTGATTCACACACTATAAATCAAGCTTTTGTTCAGCATTGATGGCAGAATGTTGCTTCTTTGCTAGCCATCAACAGCTACAGTTATATACTCATTTAAATAGAAACTTAATGGGTACTTAATGGAGTAGTGATACTAAATAAAATTTTAAACCACTTAATATTTTTCTTCATTTGCTTAATTAGTATATATTAGTTTTGTTTTGACCATTAAGATTCTTTGAGTCTGAGATTAAAAACAGTAGGTTATATATTCTCAGAACTACTTACTAAATTGATTATAACTTAGCATAAGTTACGGTCATGTACTGCTTTAGCTGCTGTATAATAGTTTAATCTTTCTGCTTGAAACAGTCATTGCTTCAAGTTCTTTACATGCATGTTATGTTTGCATGCTGATTTTTTCTTTTGCCTTCAAGAAAATCAGTATTTGAGTTAAGTTATCATATGTCACCTCTGCCACAGTTACGCCGATACCTAAACCACACAAAGACCCAACAAAGAAAGAGAACTTCAGACCAATTTCCCTTATGAATATCGATTCAAAAATACTCAATAAAATACTCACAAACTGAATCCAAGAACACATCAAAACTATCATTTACCACGATCAAGTAGGCTTCATCCAGGGATGCAGGGATAGTTCAATATAAGGAAGCCTATCAACGTAATCCACTACATAAACAAACTCAAAGGAAAAAACCCACAAGATCATCTCATTAGATGCTGAGAAAACATTTGACCAAATTCAACATCCCTTCATGTTAAGAGTCTTAGAAAGATCAGGAATTCAAGGCCATACCTAAACATAATAAAAGCAATATACAGCAAACCAGTAGCCAACATCAAATTAAATGGAGAGAAATGAAGCAATTCCACTAAAATCAGGGACTAGATAAGGCTGTCTACTCTCTCCTTATCTATTCAATATAGTCGTATTTTTAAATATAATAATTTTATTAATTCTTTGAGAAATTCCACACCCATATACCATGTAGTTTTTTAAATCATATTACCCTAACTTCCCACCCAATTCTCCTAAGCTCATCCAACAGTTCTTTTTCCTAAATTTACATCCTCTTAAAAGCAAACAAACAAAAAACCAACCTCACTGAGTCTAGTTGGTGCTGTCTTTGTACACATGGGTGTGAGGCCATGTGCTGGGGTATAGGCAACCCCCCAGTGTCCACATGTCCAAAGACTATGAGTTTCCCTCCCACATAGATTATCAACTACAAATAGTTCTTCTGCTAGGAGTGTGATATGATGAATCCTTTCTCTATTCATGCTGGGATATTAGTGGCTTGATCTTGTACAGGTTTTATGCAGAAAATCACTGTTGCTGAAAGGCCATGTGTATGTACAATGGCCATGTTGTGTCCAGAAGACAGCATTCCACAACACTCTTACCTGTCCTTCAGTGCTTAAGTTCTTTCATTTTTACCTCCCACTTTGTTCTCCAAGTCTCACTGATATTACATGGGCTTTTATACAGATGTTCCTTTTAGAGCTAAGTACTCACAGTCACTTATCCTCAGCATTTTGTCCAGTTAAATGTCTCCTTATTAACTACTGCTATTGGGAGAAAAAGCTTCTCTAATCAATAGTGAGACAATGAGAGCATCAAAAATCCTTATGTACACAGGCACAAACATTTAGAAGGTTTTGCAAAACATTGGGAGGAAGTTTCCTCTAAAATCATGATCTCTTTACCAATGGGCTTTTGATCAGGCTTACAGGACCAGGTATGGAATTCCTTCTGTGAACTAGCCTCAAATGGAAGCAGAGAGTAGTTGGTTGCCTCCATAACACTCATGCTGATTCTGTACCAATGGAGTCACCTATCCTGGCAGGTGAAAAATGCAGTACTAAAAAAGATCATTGATATCTTTCTCTTTTCCAGTTGCTATATGGCATCCTCTGGCACTAAGAAAGTAAGCAGGCAGGGAAAGAAGTTCTTGGTCAGTTCCAGATTGATTTTTCTATGAAATACAATCAAAGTGTGTAGTATTATATAGCAGTTTCCTCTGAGGTTAAAACCTTCCATCTTGATAGAAACTTCTTAGGACAAAACATTTATAAGGAGGTGAAACAAGGTTCTAGGGAGAGGTGAAACAACATTACCAGAAACACCATTAAGAAAGAAAATAAACAACTCAAAATAGATTCAGGAAATCCCTGAAACTGACATGATTCACTAGACTCTTCATCTATAGCCACAATTTTCCATCTGTAGGTCACAACCTCTTTGGAGTAGAACAATCCTTTCACAGGGTGGCATATCAGATATCCTGCATATGGAGTATTTATACAACAAACCACAACAGTAACAAAAGTATAGTTGTGAAGTAGCAATAAAAATAATTTTATGTTTGGAGTCACCACAACATAAAGAACTCTATTAAAGAGCTGCGGCATTAGGAACATTGAGATCCACTGCTTTAGAGTATATGAACAATAAAGAAAGTAGGAGTATCTCAGATAAGGCCAGTCACCTAGAAGAAGCAAAAGATAGGCAAACTGTCTAGAAACAAAGGGGCTGCATGGAAGAGGCTCATACACACAGATCCACCTAGAAAGGATATTTTTCAGTCAGTTGAGTTGCCTGTAGTCTGCATAGCGTGCTCCAGATTTTCAGCTTTCGTGAGCTATCACACAATGCTGGGAGGGCTTTGGTGATACAGCTGTCTTTGAGTCATTTCTGGTCCTATAAGTAACCCCTCATCCATATTCCTTTAAATAATCCCAGTAAAAGTCATTGATTCATTAAGTTGGACTTTGTTGGTAATTATCCTTTGGTCTGTTCTCAGTTTCCTTTCTGGGATGAGTAGGAGTATGTGTGTGTGTGTGTGTGTGTGTGTGTGTGTGTGTGTGTGTGTGTGTTCTTTCTATAAAAAGTCTGTCACATGACAGGTATATTAGGCAATAGTGCTTTAGCATGCACTCATGGTGTCTAACTAAATTCAATGGCAGCCTCTAAAGCCTGTATGACCAGTAACTCTTAGGATAACAGACTGGCACTGAGATTTTTTGTTGCTGTTGTTTAATATCTGATATCTTCTGAGAATAGTATTGTCCACCTATCCAGGGAGGGTACATCTGTTTCAAACTCCCTTTCTAAAAAACTAAGTTTTTAATTACCTTACAAAATTGTGGATTTCCATAAAGCTTTTTCATAATCTTTACTTGTGATTATCACCCCCATTCACCTTCTCCTCCTCACCATCTGCTTATTCTTGAAGGCTGTTAATATTGTTTTGAACTTATTTTGAGAAACCTGCTATTTTTAAATTAGATAATTTGCTTTAAATATTTTGCAAGTTAGAGAAAAAAATTTCTGTCTTAATATCATTGAATTAAGTAGTCTTAAGAGTTGGGTTAACCACAGATGACTAAGGGCTATGTCTTGATCAGTTTTCCATCACTATCAAACTACCATAAGCATTCAACATTTTTGGTCACAGATTTCAAGCCTTCAGCTTTGATCTTTATTTTTTATTTTTATTATTTAGTTAGGTTTTTTCTCAGAATGTATCTTGCTATGTGAGTGGTTGCCTGATGGCATCACTGTCCTAGACTGCTACAGGATCTAACCACTGCTGATAGCAAACTGCAAGTCTGCTAATTTCCCTGGATCCTCTAGGTCAAGGTCCTGGTACAGTGAGATACCACCCAGGTGTCAAGGAGTATTACCCAACACTGATCTCAGACCACTGAAGTTCAGGATAGCATTTGAGGAAGTGCCTAACCTTAGATGATTGGTAGGTGTTGTTTTTATTGTTGTTGATGATGTTAATGTTGTTGAAAGTTAATACTTTGTAAAAGGGAAAATACCCTACTATAAATTCTTCAGAGGTTAAGCTAAATTCATGTATTTTTAAGTTAGGTAAGAAATCAGACAAGATAAGCAAAAAATGTCTCAATCCAATGACTTGGTTGGTACTGTTTTCAGACAAGGGCTATGAGGAAAGCTTTTCTCCAGTAGTTCCTGGCCTCATTCATCATTACTTTCAAACAGTGTGTGTCATCTTCCAAGGAGAATCATATGGTCATATCAAGACAAACAGCTCATAGAGGAAGAAGAGCTTCCTCTTGAAGGAGAGGATTCCAAGTGCACCCGGATAACCGGGATTTGGTTTCACCTCAGCCACTTACTGGCACAGTGGCCTTAGGCTGATACCCCTCCTGAACTTCATGCACTCTTATAAATAAATGAGTATCTCAAGTTTATTCCACACATAGTAAAGAGAGCACTAACTGAGGAAATACACTGCATGCTTGTTTGTTTCCATGGTACAGCATAAATCCAGTAAGAAATTGGGGACCCATCAGGATCAGGTCTCTATGAGACCCACATCTTAGCCTTCCTTGGATGCCTTTTGGATGACACAGAGCTTGGTGCAGGCTCCAGAGAAAAATGTGAGAAAAGGACCAAATGGCTCTCTCTGCCCTGTTGCTCTCTACTTCAGTCTATCAGCAGAGAAATCTTTATCACAGAAGTCTGCCCTTTCCAAGTACAGCTTGCTGTAAGGGAAAAAATTAAGTAAAGATATCTTTGGGAAAATGCCTGCCCTGGTTTGGTCAACCTGCTGGAATAGGTCCCTAGACCTATAGGACTACAGTTTTTGGAAGTGTGCTGCAGACACGTAATTAAATAAGAAGGTGGTTTTGTTTTAATAGAAGAAAAAACACTTACAAGGCAACCCATTGTGTTCTGGGTTAGTCTGTCCAGTGCTGTGAGTAATGCAAAGTCCTTTTGGGAAATGCCTTACTCATAAGTAAAATCACACCTGCTCCTGTTATTTGTGACCATCACGCTAACATTTCCCATCTCATTTCTCCATCACTGAGGAGTTTGGGAGAAACAAGTATGCATTATGAAATGTTAACTTGGTGCACATCTGTCCCCATAATGACAAGAAATGGTATATAAGCAAGTAGATTAAATTATGTTGGAACTATTTTATAGGCTTGACAAAGCATTTCTGCATTTGTGCTCACTGTATAATGAAACATCATTTGGTCATTGTTGGAAAAGCAGGAGTTAGAGACAATTGTAGGAAAGTCATTAGGATTATGAGTCAGAGAAGCAGCTGTAGGGTCTGAGAGCAACCTCCTGGGACATTTCCCCCTCTAAAGAGAGTTTAACCCAAGAACACCCCATAATGTTTCACAAGAACAAGGCAGGCAATGGTAGTAGCCAGTGTGGATACTCAGAACTGCACATGATAAGTGGTGCAGGGTTAACGTTAGAGTCAAGAATGGTGTGGAGACTGGGTAGTCCCCTTGCAGGGTGGAGAATAAGGGAGAGTGGTTCCTGAGGTCAGAAACTGTGAGGCTTAGGAATCCCAGATTCTTAGCATTGCAAACCTAGAAGAGGCTGAAGTAGTCAGATACCTAATTTCAATTTTGTTTATCTTAAAAACTAAAGCAACAGCCAACCCTTGTATGTACGGGATGGACATCACTTTTCCTACGAGTTTTCACCTGTTAACTTTCAGTGCCTTGTTATACTGTATGGATTATCTGAAGCCTCTGCTATTCTACTACATGAGAATTTCCAAAAAACCATGTGTCACATCTCTAATCTGTCACATCTGCTTGTCATCTTTCTAATATAGAGCCTGTTGGAATTTGTGGACTTCATCTTCTAGCTATTAAAACTGTCCCTCACTTAGTGCACGTTAAACTTTTTTATTAATTAGTTATGTTACTTATTTACATCTCAAATGCTTCCCCCTCTTATACCCCCCTCATGAAGTTCTACCCATTTCCCCTATCTTCGACTTCTGAGAGGGTACCCGCCCACCAGTTATCCCTCCACCCTGGGATATCAAGTCTCTACTGGATTAGGAGCATCCTCTCCCCCTGACACCAGACAAGTCATCCCTCTGCTAAACATGTGCTGCGGGCCTCTGACAAGCCTGTGTCTGCTCATTGGTTGGTGGAAGCTCTCTGGGAGAGCTTAGTTGGCACTATTCATAATAGCCAGAAACTAGAAGCAGCCCATATCTCCTACAACCAAAGAATGGATACAGATAATTTGGTACATATACGCAATGAAATACTATACAGCTATTTAAAAAACAAACATCATGAATTTTGCAGGCAAATGAATAGAACTAGAAAATATTCTCAGTGAGGTAACCCAGATCCAAAAGGACATGCATGGTATGTACTAACTGATAAGTGTTTATTAACCATAAAGTACAGAATACCCACGATACACCTCATATAAGCAAAAAAGTTAAAAAAGAAGGAAGGCCCAAGTAAAGATGCTTAAATGCCATTCAGAAGGAGGAACAAAATAGTCATGAGAGACGGAGTGAGGGAGGGAGGAATCTGAGTGAGAGAGGGGAGGGGGAGGGAAATAGGCAGCCGGATCAGGTGTGGGGAGAAACAGGAGAGAGGGCCAGAGGGCCAGGAGAATAAATGGAAAAATGCAGCTTCTGGGGTTGGGAGAAGGGGAACCTCTACAAAGTCCCAGAGATCTATGATGGGGGAGGCTCCCAGGACTCAGTGCAGGTGATCTTAGCCAAAATGCTCAACAGTGGGGAGATGGAACTTGAAAAGACCACCTCTAGTAGCCAGACAGAATCCCAGTGGAGGGATGGGGACACCGACCCACCTATAAAACTTTCAACCCAAAATTGCTCCGGTCTAAAAGAAATGCAGGGACAAAAATGGAGTAGAGACTGAAGGAATGGCCCACCAATGACCAGCCCAACTTGGGCACTAACTTGGGTGCCAATCCCTGACATTATTACTGATGCTGTGTTGTGCTTGCAGACAGGAGCTTAGCATGGCTGTCCTCTGAGAGGCTCTACTAGAGCTGATCTAGCCAGATGTAGGCACTTACAACCAAACACTGTACTGAGCTTAGGGACCCCTATGGAAAAGTTCAGCTGAAAGAGCTGAAGAGGATTGTAACCCCATAGGAAGAACAACAGTATCAATTAACTGGATCCCTCAGAACTCCCAGGAACTAAGACACCGACCAAACAGTATACATGGACCAGTCCATGGCTCCTGCTACATATGTAGCAGAGGACTCATCTGGCATCAGTGGGAGGGGAGGTGCTTGGTTCTGTGGAAGCTTGAAGCCCCAAAGAAGGGTGATATCAGAGGAGTGAGGTGAGAGTGGATGGGTGGGGGAGTACCCTCTTAGAGGCAAAGGGGTTTGGGGATATGGTGGGGGGGATTGTGGAGCGGGGACTGGGAAGGGTGACAACATTTGAAATGTCAATAAATGAAATAATAATAAAAATTAAAAATAAAATAAATAGTAAATTGAAATCAGAGTCCAAAGTGGCTCTGATGATTAGTAATATTTTGATGATAGTTAAAGGAATAATTTTATAAGCACATACTGAAATTCACTTCACAAAATTTTACCTAAAGTGGTCACACATTACGTTTTCTGCTGTTTACTAAACAACTTGTTTTAGTCTTTTTCATATCTGAAAAAATAAACATAAATAATTTTTAAATATCTTCCTGGCACATTTATGCCATGCAGACATGGGCAGATCGTGTTGGCATTAGCTGTTAAGTGATGTAGGAGTCTTTATGGTTAAACACCTATTTTAACACACTTCAAAATCTCCTTTTTATTTTAATATCTTAGCAAAAACTTTATTGAACAAGCTGAGTTCCATTTTCTTCTGATATGAATTGAACATACTCGGAAGTCTTCCTGACATTTCAACGTTTTGAACATGGACTTCAGTTCTTTCTACAAAGCACATTCCAAAATGTGTTCACTACCTTTCTTGTTTTGAACTGTAACCTCAAATTGAGCAAGCAAATGCATATACTCCCTGACTGAGCATGCTCAGGAATGTGCCCAGGGTAAAGTTCTTTTCTATATGAGTGTGTGGGTTTCTCAAACAAAAGCTCATCCTTTCCTCATAAGAGGAATTATTACTTGGGAAATAACATCTGTACTTTCCTTACCAGTTTCAAGCAAAAAACAAAAACAAAACAAAGCCAAAGCACACAAAAACAAACAAAACCCCCCACATCTTTCTCATTGATGTCATCATTCTCATATTGTTGCCTGTTTATCTTGTGATTTGCCCTCAGCAGGATGCAAATCCACTGCATTTAGTTACACTGTCCCTGTCACCACCTTTGATAGTCACTGGTATGTGGCCAGGGTGACCATTTCACTAAGTGTTCATTCAATATTTTAATATGCATGCTTTTACAAATAGCTAAACCAGTAAAAATGCTTTGCTATTATTGTCACAAGCAGTGTTTGGGCTGCATAGGGATTGAGATGGGGATTCGGTGGTGTTTTGCTTGGATACATCTGGATATGATATGACAGTGCTAGGTAGGGCCTTTGAGAGTGAGAGTTAGTTGACAGGCAAATGGTGTGGTCATCATGACAGAGATAGTGGATTTATAACAACTGCTTCTCCTTTGAGGACTTTTGAGGGAGAAGTTAGCCTGTGCCACTTATAAGTAGGCTGATTCTCCAACTTTCTGATCTCCATAAACCTGAGTATGGCCTTGATTATAAAACAAGACAAAACAAAAACAAAAAATGAAAAACAAACAAACAAACAAAAAACCACCAGGCTATAGAGCTTTCTTGTGGCAATGCAAACAAACTAAGGTATGACTATCTAAAGGTTCACAATCCTGATGTTGTCTTTCAATAGTATGTTTTTATTTAAATAGATTTATAATAAATATATTGAGACAGAGTGTGACTCTTTATTCTAATTTTGAAAATGGTATAAGGGATCAAGTATTAATGTCATGAAACAGTGGGCAGAGTCTTGAGGGCCAGCCTGGGGTTTGTCAGTCCTCCTATCACTGCCCAGACAGTCAGTTAAGGTTCTTCTTTGTACTTCTTTCAGCAATTGTGATGGATACCATGCGATTTTTGTGCTTTTTCCTGTTGGGTTTGTATCTTTCGGTGGACTTATGGTTTTTCCAAAGAGTAAATAATGTGCTTCTATAGATGTTTTTAAAAAAGAATATTCAGTAATGTGGCATAGATTTCTAAGTATAGTTGCTGCTTATAGCTTTGATTTTAGTTGTTACATAGTTTTAAATGGACATTATCAGTGCTCTTTTCTCCAGTGTATATTCTAACTGGCTATTACTTATAAAGATAGTTATTCATTTTACTAGTGTTTTCATATCTTTAAAATGTCAATAAGCGATAACCTATATACTATTATTGAAAATAAAAGCCCTTTTGATCTTCTGAGACACATGATACACATACATAAATTCAAACCAAACACTCATAAATAATATAATAAAAAGTAATAAGGACATTTTTTAAAAGGGAAGAAAAGCTAAAATCAGTACAATATAATAAAGTTTACTTGTAAAAGCCTTAAAGCCAGGTAGAATTTTAGCCCAAATACAGGTCAGACTGCTTCTCTCCAGTGTGGTACATTACCTTTATAATCAGAAAATACAGTAAATAACTACAGATATTATCCACATCCTACAATGTGACTTAGCATTATTTGGGCAACTTTCTGTCTGGGATTGCCTAAATTTTACTGTAATGATTTGTGTAAATTCCCTTGCTTTGTTACAAGGGTATATGCATGTTACGTTTCAGTTTATGTGGTAGTTTTTGTGTGTAAATTTTGTCACAGAGGTAGGGGTGCTGGTTTAGGCTAAATAGAACACTGCAAAATACACAAAGGCTAAGCGTTAGCTGAATGGATTCCAAAAGAAAATATTCCTTTGATGCCACTTGAGGCATACAGTCTACTTGGTGTCACTCTTACACCTTCCTCAGAAGCATTCTACTCCCATGGTGGTAATTTACTTTTAAACTTTAGCATCAAGACTGTGAGAAGCTAACAGTGCTAGTTTCCCTAGTTTGGTGGTTTCCAAGTCAGGGCAGTCTTTATTGGCCTTCCTGCACATATCTTTAGTATACATCTTTGTAACTCTGGTTAGTGTGCACACAAGTGCCTCAGGGCTGATACCGACTGTGTTCTGTACTCTTAAAGGTTTCCTGAAGTGGCTGTCCTGTGTTCCTTCTCAGAAGCATCATCTGAGCAACATTACGCTGCTTTCTTGGCAGCATGTAGTGTTGTCATGGCCACAGGTTTTAGTTCATGCCACATAACGGAGTCCATAGTCAAGAGTCATGGGAATGATGGTAAAGGAGCTTTGTTAGCAAGCCAACGTGTTGGAAGATGGCTAGTCCTCACTTTTCTACACCACACTCCTTGTTCTAAAACAGAACCTTTAATACCCCCCCCCCCCCAAGGAAAGGCATGTGCATCCTAGACACTGGGTAGTGCAGTTGTCCAGTGTTTCAAAATGTAACCTGTACTGTGGACTCTGCCCAGCAAAACTCCTTCTAGGTGATGAAGAGCCATAGCCCAGTGAATCTCAAGATATGAATCATCAAATCCTCTGTGGTGATTAAAGTAGCATGTATAGATTAATGTTTTTATGGCTAGTATTTCTGGCGAGCACACTTCCTGTTTCTCAGAACTTGGGAGTACTAGGAAAAGGTGATATTGTACACTCATAACCTTCTTTACAGTGCAGGTAATTTGGGAAAGAGGCTGCAGTGGACACATGAACCTTAACAGGTGGAGCAGAAAGTTACAAAGAGAAACACTGGGATTGGGTCTCTGTACAGGGAAAAGCTCTGTATCTCTGATCGCTCTGCAACATGGTTTTGTCCCTACTATGTTGGTGTGTGGCTTCCATTTGCATCTCCGGGTGACTGAGTTTGCTCAGCACTATTTCTTGTGCTTCCTGGCCTTCTGCTACCTCTTCTGCCAGTGACTGTTCAAGCTTCTTGTCTGAAGAACTGGGTCAACTATAATTTTATTCTCATTTCTCAGATTTCTGCTCTGGATGTGGTCCTAGGCTCCATCGATGTGTAAGGAATATGATCTGTCTCCCTTCTGAATTTTTGAAGTAGGTTTTGATTAAAAACAGCTTTCTTATTTTAATCAATTTTTCTTTAACTTTTGCTTCTGCAATCTTCTCTTTTCCGATTTGGATACAGATTTTACAGTTCTTTGATGATGGTGAGGCATCCCATCTTGGCATCATTTTTATTTCCTTAAGTGTTTTTCTTACAGAAATAGTATTTGTTGTTGCTGTTTTCCTTACCCTTTTCTTGTACTAACAGTTAAGGCTTCTGATCTCCCATCTTATTCTGAAGTCACTAGCCTTGAGCTTTTTACTTTGTTCTTTTATCCACATGGACTAGATTTCTATGATAAATCTTAGCCTACATAGAAATTTCTCCAGACACAATGCTTTTCCTACATAAGCTAAGCAGATCCTGTTTCTTCGTAATGTCACTGAGGATCTCTTTACAAAGAAATGCTAGGATTTCGGTGCCACTCTGTGTCTGTTCAAAATTTAGGGATTTGGGAAAAGAGAAGGAGATGAAACAAACAAAAAATAACTCTCAAGGTCTTTTAACTAGGAGCCTGAGTCTCTAATCAAGGCCTGCCACATTCCGTAGGAAAAGCATTGGCCTGTGTGTGGTCATGTTAAATGCCCCGGGAAGGGCCCATTTGGACTTCCCTTGCCTGATTTCTTATGGAATCTAGTCTTTCTCCAAGCTTTTACTACTTTCTGCATGGACTCCCTCCATATGGCAGATTTCACCACTGTTAGTTTCCTATGAGCTACGGGGTCGGGGGAGGGAGAGAGTTACCAAGCTCTTGAAACTTAATCTCATTTTTGTGAGGTACTAGTACAAGCTGATATGTCAACTCATATAAGGCAAAGGAGAAGGTATTTTACATGACAACTCACACTGACATTAATTTCTAGACATGATCTCTGAGATTAAGAATGTTATTGGCTAGTTTCATCATTTGCCTACCAAATTCAGGATATCCCGTTCTTAATAGCTAAGTAGTATTCCATTGTGTAAATGAACCACATTTTCTGTATCCATTCTTCTGTCATGGGACATCTGGGTTTTTTCCAACTTCTGGCTATCACAAATAAGGCCGCTATGAACATAGTGGAACATGTGCCCCTGTGGCATGATGGAGCATCTTTTAGGTATATTCCCAAGACTGGTATTGCTGGGTCTTCAGGTAGATCTACTTCCAATTTTCTGAGGAACCTCCAGATTGATTTCCAGAGTGGCTGTATTAGTTTGCAATCCCACCAACAATGGAGGAGTGTTTCTCTTTCTCCACATACTCACCAACATGTGTTGTCACCTGAGGTTTTGATCTTAGCCATTTTGATTGGTGTAAGGTGGAATCTCAGGGTTATTTTGATTTTCATTTCTCTGATCATCAAGGACTTTGAACATTTCTTTAGGTGCTTCTCAGCCATTGATGATTCCTCTGTTGTAAATTCTTGGTTTAGTTCTTTACCCCATTTTTTGATTGGGTTGTTTGGTTTTTTTGGTGATTAGCTTCTTGAGTTCTTTACATATCTTGGATATTACCCCTCTATTCGATGTGAGGTTAGTGAAGATATTTTTCCCAATCTGTAGGTTGCCGATTTGTCTTACTGACTATGTCCTTTGCCTTATAGAGGCTTTCCAGTTTCATGAGGTCCCATTTATCAATTCTTGATCTTAGAGCCTGAGCCATTAGAGTTCTGTTTAGGAAATTTCTCTCTGTGCCAATGAGTTTAAGGTTCTTTCTCACTTTCTCTTCTATTGGATTCAGTATATCTAGTTTTATGTTGAGGTCCTTGAGCCACTTGGACTTGAGCTTTGTGCAACATGACAAATGTGGGTCTATTTTCAATTTTCTACATACAGACTGCCAGTTAGACCAGCACCATTTATTGAAGATGCTTTCTTTTTTCCATTATATATTTTTGGTGTCTTTGTTAAAAATCAAAATACTATCCTGAGTGAGGTAACTCAGACCCAAAAGACATGCATGGTATGTACTTACTAATAAGTGGATGTTAGCAAAAAAAAAAAAAAAAAATGTACAGAATACCCAAGATATAGTCCACAGAACTCAAAAAGATCAACAAGCTGAAGGGCCCAAGTGAGGATGCCTCAGTCCCACTTGGGAGGAAGAAGAAAGCAATCGCAAGTGGGGAGGGAAAGTGGATGGGGGTTTGGGGGGAAGAGAGGAACCTGAGAACCTGATCAGGTATTAGATGAGGAAAAAGGGCTGAAGCCCTGAGGGCCAGCAGAAGGAATGGAAACTCTCAATCTTGAGAGGCAGGAAGTTGTGGGGACCCTCCAGAATACACCAGAGACCTGGAAGGTGAGAGATTCTCAGGACTCAAAAGGAGGGACCTTAGATGAAATGCCCGATAGTAGGGAGAGAGAACTTACAAAGCCCACCTCCAGTAGAAGACAGGGCATCAAATGCTGGAGGAGGTTGCCATCCCACAGTCAAAACTCTGACCTATAACTGTTCCTGTCTGAAATTATAGAGATGGAAATGGAGAGGAGCCTGAGGAAAAGAAGGTCCAGTGACAGGCCCAAAGTGGGATCCAGCTCAAGGGGAGGTACCAAAGTCTGACACTATTACTGAGGCTATGGAGCACTCACAAAAGGGACCTAGCATGACTGCACTCCGGAAGACCCAACAAGCAGCTGAAAGAGTCAGATGCAGATATTTGTATCCGACCAATGAACAGAAACTGCTGAGCCCTGTGGTTGAATTAGGGAAAGCCTGAAAGAAGCTGAGGAGAAGGATGACCCTGTAGGAGGACCAGCAGTTTCAAATAATCTGGATCCCCGAGATCTCTCAAACACTGGACCACCAAACAGGAAGCACACACCACCTGATATGAGGCCCCCAACACATATATAGCAGAGGACTGCCTGGTCTGTGTTCAATCAGAGATGATGCACCTAACCCTCTAGAGACTGGACGCCCCAGGGAGTTTAGAGGTCAGGTGGAGTGGGGGTGAGAGGTGGGGACATCCATGTGGAGATAGAGGGATGGGGAGAAGGTATGGGATGTGGAACAGTCGGAGGGTGGACGGGGTGGGGGAAATAAAATCTGGAGTGTAAATTTATTAATTAATTAACTAAAGAATGTTATGGACCACTCTAGCCTGAGGTCCCAAATAGAAGTAAGGAGAAGATTATAGTATATCAAAAATCACATGGCTCCTTAACATATAATAAGAATGTTATTACATTCTCAATTTGGATGTTAGCTATTTTGTTTGTTCATTTGTTTTTAGGAAAGGTCTTGCTATGTACCTAAGGCTGGCCTTGAAATCATCCTCTTGACTCTGCTTCCCAAATTAGGCTCACAATTTTTAAAGAAGAAAAGAATAACATGAACAACCTTCTCTGGAAATATACCCAGTAGAAGAGACACATTAGCCATATGAAGAGTCCCAGGTTGTTGAAATTTAGTGGCTCAAATAGAATAAAAGCAAGCTTCTGCAGAAAGATAGAGTAATTGAAGTTTGAAAGGTGCCTTTAAAATGAGCAGCTCTTGAGATGCTCTGGCTTGGATACTACAACAGAACAAACAGGTCCCTCAATGGCAGATGAGTATGGTTAGGAAAGCCTTTAGAAAGTCATCCCAAAGGTAACAGGATATGACCTTGTACCCCACAGTCTCTCAACGTGACTATCACACTCTTGGATATGTGTATTTTGATGTTCAGTTGCTGAAGTCAGTTTATCATATATGGAAGTTTGACCAGGTACTGCATCATAGTGCCAAAGGGACGGCAAGTTCCCTCTAAGTTGTCTCATCATCAGGCTTTGATGACAGAAAGGAAGGAGCAAACTTCAAAACATCAACTATTGAATGTTGGGGATCATTTTAAAACTATGGATCAATTCATCAGTGATCTTAATTGAAATAATTTTTAAGTTATATACTTTTTATATATTTGCCCTAAAGACAGTTTAGCAAATAGAAAAATACCTATAATGACACAAATAAATGTGATAGTCCTTGATATAATATCATATAATAATAGAGTCAGTGAAAGAGCTAAGCCTGATCTTCTTGACCATGTAAACAGATTGCCTTAGCAAGTCTTTTTATGTATAAATACCAGCTTTTCAGCATTCCTTGTGTTATAAACACTCAGTGCACAACTGAAAATACACCCAGTCAGTGTAATTTCAGAACTTAGAGTGACAATTGCTTTCAGGAAATTATGTGTTTGTTCCTTTTTCAGTGTTGTAAAGTTTTTGAAATTCAATTATTTTCTGAGTAATGTGTTCTTTTATTCAATTCACCAGGATTAAAACCCCAAAGACATCTGTTATTTTTATGCTGGGTGTTTTGATTATTACAAATATTTCATTCGTAATTTTTAGGTTTTCTGTATCTTATGGGGTTGATGGAGTGCTTTAGTTTCATGTGACTATATAACTCAAAACTTTGGTACTTCTCTTTCTGTATGTCATCTTAGTACTATAGTTTAAGCATGTAATGAGTGTCTACTTGTAAAGACTGTAAATGACAGGCACAATTGGAATTTGTGCTAAAGTCAAAATTTTATCAACTCTTGAGGTTATACAGGCACCAATAGTTCCATTAATCAATTAATGATGCTCTAGGGCATATCAAAAATCAACTAAAGCAAAATAGAGTCTGCGGCTACTTTCCTTTTAATATTGGGAAAATGAAATATTATGATACTCCAATTAAAATACTGCCAACAGAACACTGATTCATTTCTCTATAGTCAAAGAATGTCACACATAGGCCCAGCCACTAATGGCAAGTGATATCATGTTGTTTGGGAGAGACGAATAATTAGAAAAATAAATGTAAGGCTTCTTCATTAGAGGGCAAACAGATACTTCATAATAACATTTAATTAGTTTCCCTAGTGATCATGCAATTTAGTGCCAAGGGATATGTATGGTTTTCTGCTTCTTCAACTCTTTAGCTCTCTGAAAACTTTTGTGGCACCCATGGAACTTGTCTCCAGAAAGGAAAACACTTGATTTTAAATTTGTAATTGAAGGATGGTGCACCAAAGAAATGGTGCTTATCAACAATGAATAGTCAATTCAGGCAAGCAATCATCAACTATCTTATGTGGTGAAAAGTTTAAAGATAAGAATATGAAGTTATCCACAACTGTTGACCCAGAGAAAAGTAGGCCTCCAGTGTAAACAAGAAAGAGTTATCACTGGACAATGATTCTTCTACAGGTGATGATTCAGAGTCAAACATGACAGCATCAAACTGAAATGTGTCTCATTTTTCCCCAAGTGTTGTTAGGTATTAAGACTGGTTCTGAACACAGATTAATATTATATGAAAAAGGTATTTCAGTGGTCCACACATGATGCAGTATGAGTGTAGGCCAGTGTGGCTGACCATGAGAAAGAAAAATGAATGAGTTTGGCAAACAGAAAGAAGCAGGATCAGAAACAGTTGGACGAATAATAAAGGAGACTAGGGTGTTTAAGAGTTATCAATAACATTAAGTAAAACAAAAACATCTAGAAAGGTATTATTCACCATTTTACTGTTTCCTGTGTGTGTGTGTGTGCCTGTGTATACATACACACATGCACATGCACAAAGACACATACACACACATGCCACCTCAGTTTATGCAGCGCTAGAGATCAGCCCTAACCTCTTCCATCTCATTTACAACTGGAACATATGCCACAATGGGCTGCTGAGCAACAGACACTAATTACTCCCTGGGCTTGGACAGAGACGGTTCTCATTTCAGTTCAATGATCATTGACTTAGTGGTCATTCTGTAAAGACACTGCACAGAAATTAGAATAGAATCCATGCCCTAGGAAACAGGTTATATGTTACTGAAATGGTGTGTTAGACAAGGAAGTCACTAAAAGCCAAACAAAACAATCTTAGAGTTTTGCTAGCCAAAAAAGAAGCAGGCTCCTGAAGATGAAGGAGAAAATATAGATGCTAAAAGATGGTATCTGTCTAATTAACTTGAATAGTATTACACATTTGAGAGCTTAATTTAGTATAGCACTCAGTAAACACAGGCATACATTGATTGCTTCTAATGCCATTGTGTAAAAGCTGTGTTTAGAGAACAAAAGCCAAGACTGCTTCCATTTGCTGTCTGCATAGTAGGCATGTACTATATCTGGACCCAAAAAAGAGTGAAAACAGAAATAAGGCAAACCTGATTGCTTCTGGGGCTCAACATTTCATGATACAGTTTCAATAACTGACTAGCTCAGTAGATGGTTTGACTCTGCAAGAAAGAATGCTTCATTAATTAGCTGTTAAATAGCAACTATTGACTGTATTGGAATTCTTGTTCTTCTTAACAGAACCAAAACTTAACAAGCTGGACCTGAACCTAATAGTTCAACATTTTGAACATATCCATGTTATGTTTGCTTTATTATCTTTATGTCAGGATAGGTAAATATTACTAAGCAAACCTAAAAGGTAAGGATACAGTCTTTGTATGATTTGAAATCAAATGCTTTGGAAGGCACATAATGGAGACAAACTGTGCTTACCATATGGAAGTATTAGATTAATAACTAATATTTGAATGTTCATTTTTATTGCTTTATCTTATTTAAAAACCACACATGTTTATGGCTATGATAATTTTGGGGGGAAAGGCCGCCAGCTGGTGAATATTTTCTAATAATGTTGTAAGATTTCTTTATATATGACTCATTAAAATAAGAGTCTTTCCAACAGTCACTTTCTCTGTGCTTGCTTATGCGGTACTTCAGATATGTGACAAATGAATGACAGCTTTTTAAGACAAGGGGCTCATAAGACAGTAGAATTGCCTACTCTTGTCATTTTCTCTTTCTCATTTGGATAATTTTCATCTCATGGAGCTCTGTTAACCCCACTGAATGCGTCCTGGTCATAAAAGTGGCAAATGCTCAGTACACAAATAATCAAATCCAGAGAGTACATTAGCAAGTTGGAAAATCAGAATTAAAGGGTCTCAACTAAAGACGTGGGAGAGTACAGACTTTGTTGTTCATTCAAGTTCAGAGAGAAGCTCATTATTTAAGAAGAGTCTCCAAGAACAGGACAGCTTGGAAGTGAGCATAGTTGGACCAGACTATACAGTCCTAGGGAGGCTTCTACCAAACCCAAACAGTGACAGAACTTGGTTAATAACTTTGCCAACTTTTAGTGTTTGTTCACCATCAGACAGCTGAACAGCTGTCTCAAGGCTGTACATTGAAGCCAAAGTCTAAATTCAAAAAACCAGTTAGTTAGACTGCTGTATGAAATGCCCAGTTTCTCCAATCCTTTGGTAATTACAAAGATTCACTTACATGTTTTCAGAACCCCGTAACTTTATGAGAACACTTAGATTTATAGATCTGCTTAACTAGAGAAAAGAGCTTTTAAATTAAATATGTTGTTCTTGTTGCTTAATATTCTCATCTATTGAGTTATTACTAATAGTCAAATAATAAGTTGAGTGTATGGTACACATATTTACTTGAATAATCACTCGAATGCCCTATGATAGGGTGGGATATTTTTGGTCCTGGTTGCTAATTTGACTGTGCTGAGATGTTGAGGATAGTGAAATATATCTGACTGTTTGCAGAGTCTTTTCTAGAGAGGAATGGCTTAAGAAACACTGTCTGGGAAAAGACCCACTTTGTACATGGGCAGTACCTTCTAAGGAACTGGTAGCTCACAGAAAAAGGAAGTCAGCATGTAATGGCAGGCAAGTCCTTCTTTCTGCATATTCCTGTCTCTCATTGCTGTCATTGGTTTCCAGTTCCTTTGATCGTTCACTGTGGATTATTCAGAGATCATTCAGGCTTTTAGCATGGGTTTGGACCTGATGGGTACCCTGCTTCCTAGATTGGAAATTAATTCCACTGGCACTCCAGGATGTACAAACAGGGCTATTCTGTTAGATTCCCTGGGCCCTGCCCTGTGAGACTATTCTATAAATATCTTTTATAATATCTACTTCTGTTGTTTCCATTCCTCCAAGGAATCCTGTCTCATACATCTAGTCATTACTTCATTTAAATGATGAGGAAAAGTAGAGAGAATTTGCACAGCCTGTTTGAGGCCATCTATACAACTATAGCTGATAAAACTGAGATATGAGATTCACACCCAACTCTAAGAAAGAGGCTTAAATAATAAATGCCCCCATAGGCCCATATGTTTTTATACTTGGTTTGAAGTTAGTAGAACTACTTGGGAAGGATTAGGAGGTGTGGCCTTGTTAGAGTAGGCATGGCATTGTTGAAAGATGTGTGTCACTGGAGGTGAGCTGTAATGTTTCAAAAGCCCACACTAGGCTCCTGATTCACTTTCATTCTTTCTCTCTCTCTCTCTCTCTCTCTCTCTCTCTCTCTCTCTCTCTCTCTCTCTCCTGCCTTCACATTAGGATGTAATTCTCTCATCTACTTCTTCAGTGGCATGCCTGCCTGCTCTCTACCATGATGATTACAGACTATTAATCAGTAAAACACTAAGGGACCATTTCCCAGCAAGTTCCTTAGGGAATTCAGTAAAGATCCTCTGGCATACTCTCTGGTTGTCAGTTCATTCCCTATGTGCTTCTATGGGCCCATAGAAGCTTCTTGTAGTGTCCTTGACTTCTCTGGTTCCTCCAATCCTTTCTTTCTTCTACAGTAATCTGCAAGACCTACTTAATATCTGGTGATGAGTCTCTGCATTAGTTTTCATCAGTCTCTCTGATGACAGTTATGCTAGGCTCCTGTCTACAAGTACAGGAGACTATCATTAATAGTGTCAGGGGTGGGAACCCTCTCATGGCATGGGTCTCAAGCTGGGACAGTCATTGGTTGGTCATTCCTTCAACTTCTCCTCCATATTTACCCAGGCACGTCTCCCCCCCCACCCCCCCGAGTGCATTTTTATTTCTTTGTTGTTTGGAAGCAGAAATTTGGTGTCATCATTTGTTGGATGGGTGAATGCAGGTTGCTCTGCTTGATTAAGCATCCACTGGGTTGTAATATGATTACACATCAACAGTGCAGTAGACATTCTGACATCCACACAGCTTTAACAGGGAGGACTGTGTGAACAAGTGAACGGACATTGTAGTTTTTCCTGTGACTAAATAGCATGCATAGTTTCTGAGGTAACCTTTTCTTCGAATTTGTGAAGGTGTGTCTCTGTATTTTCTTTGTTCTTTTCATACTTTATTTACATTTCAAATGTTTCCCCCTTTCCAGATCTCCCCTTTGAAACCTCCCTATTCCCTCCCTTCTCCTCCTGCCACTATGGGGGTATTCCCCCAACAACCCTCCCACCCATTTTCGTCTTCCCTCCCTGGCATTCTCCTATACTGGGAAATCTAACACCCTCAGGCCTAAGGGCCTATCCTCCCCCTGATGGCTAACAAGGCCCTCCTCTGCCACATATGTGGTCAGCACCATGGGTCGTTCCATGTGTATTCTTTGGTTGGTGATCCAGTCTCCGGGAGCATCGAGGGTCAGGCCAGTTGCCACTGTTTCTCCCTCCCTGGGGCTACACATCTTGTAGGCAGGAAAAATTGTAAGACTAAGGATTTGTGGCTGTGTTGGTGTCTCAGACACTCCATTGGAAGTCTTATCTCGCTACAGGAGATAGCCTGTTCAGGCTCCATATCCCTGATTGCTAGGTGTCTTAACTAGAGTCACCTTCACAAACCCTTAGAGTTTCCATTATCCTAGGTTTCTAGCTTGTCCCAGAGATGCCCACCCCCCATGATACAGCTGTCTCTCCCAGTACTCTCTCCCTCCACCCTCTCCACACTTCATCCCTCCTGTTCCCACCCCCACTCCCTCTTCCACCCAGTCACCTTTTTCCATACATATCTGATCTCAGATATATTTCCCTTTCTTAGTGAGATTCAAGACACCTTCCCACCCTTAGGCACTTCTTTTTGCTTAGCTTCTTTGGGTCTTCAGTCTGTAGTAAGATTATCCTGTACTTTATGAATAATATCCATTTATAAGTGAGTATGTACCATGTTTGTCTTTCTGGGTTACCTCACTCAGGATGATCTTTCCCTTTGTACATATGTAAAAGTTGTGGAGCTATGTCTTCATATAGAACCCCTAAAGTAGATACATTGCCCGTCTTTGGATCTGTTCCCCCTTACTAGACTGCCTTGTCTAGCCTCAATAGATGAAGATGTGTTTTATCTTACTGCAACTTGATATATCAAGGCTGGTTGATACCCAAGAAAGACTTGCCCTTTCTGAAGAGAAAGGGAGGTGGAGTGGATGGAGGGGAGGGAAAAGAGAGGGACTGGGAGAGGAGGACAGAGGGGAAGCTACAATTAGGATTTAAAGTTAATAAATAGTTTAATCAATAAAAAAATCCGGCCACGTAAACAAACTTAAAAAAGAAAAAAGAAACAGAGGTTTTGTCTTTAATATACTCTAATACCCATGTGCAGCAATAACAACTTCTGAGTTAGAAAAATCATGAGGCTATTTAGCAAAAATAAAAATAAAATAAATCTGAAGTACTTATCTGTCCAAATTTTTGATCACATCCTCTAACAGGATGGTACCGAGATGACTCAGTCCATGCTTTCTCACAAGATCTCCATAAGTTTCGCCTCCTGCTTTCCTCCCCAGTGCCCTTACAGCAGTCCTCCTGATTTGCTCTCCAGACCTATGGGCTTCTTTTAATTCCTCGTTCACTCATCCTTTCCAGTCCCTCAAGGCTGCACATGGAGAGCCTGACACAGACACATTTACACCCTTCACGTGCTGCTGCCCTCGCCCAGAATTCTGTTCTCTAAACAGGTCTTGAATTGAGTTCGCCTAAATCAGAGCCTATAGTGAGGTCTGAATGAAGTTAAGTGATTCCATAATGCAGTAGTGAGGGAGTAGAGGGTGGCCACAAGGACACAACAAACCAGAAATGGTTGTCTCTGTGGCACTGATGTTACTTATTGCTGACTAATCTCTGAGGAACCATTCCGAATTTATCCCAGAATTCTTCCTCTAAACTGTGGACTCCTGTGCATTAATCATCCAGCTGTGTTCTTCTTTCAGTGAGTATTACTCTCTGGGTCCCCAGATCCTCTGTGTTTCCAATTGGATCAGGTTGCAGGGAGGCAGAGTCACTGAGAGAAGAAAGCAATGACAGGTGTGGAAATTCCCACAGTCCCAACATGAAGCAAAGTCAGTGGGAACCCCAGAAACTATGATGTGAAGCCCCAAGAGCATATGCATATAGCAAATTATTCTACTCATTCACTTGTTAGAGTATAATGATTTTTTCTTAGTCATTTATTGTTGGCCCCTCAAGCCTATGCGTTTACTAAGGGTGAGAACACAGGTACATGCTGGTTGACACTTCCTCAACTTTCTGAGAACTTTTCCTGGCGTATCAACACACAGAGCACTGCAGAATGAACATATTACTGTCTGGGGATACCTTTGTACCCATTGCAAAAAGTGCTGGCACATTCACTAGGACTCTTCTCTATCCCTCCCCAAGGAGAGAACTCTCTAAGCATGTCTCTCTTTTCTGGGTACATGGGATTTAACTCTGGGAGCCATCTCAGCTTTCTCCATCTTCAGATTAGAGATTATTGACATGCAAGCGTCATTAGGTGACATCCTTTTCTGTGTGAGTCACTTTATCCGTAGAGGTTTTCTCACTCCCTGGACACTGGGAATTACTTGTACAGAAATGTTCTATACATTATTATATAAAGGGGAACTTTTAAAATCCAATTTAATTTTTTTATTTTACTTATTCACTTTACATCCTGCTCACTGCTCCCCTTTGCGGTCACCTCCTTTCACACTTCTTCCCCCAGACCCCCTTCTCTGAGTAGGTGAGCCCCCTGACTATCCCCCTACCCTGGCATTTCAAGCATTTGCAAGGCTAGGCACATCCTCTCCCCGAGTAGAACTTTGATCCTTTTTATTGACACTTGGATTAAATGAACAAAACTAAGAAAACTGAAGAACTGAAGAGTCATGGGTTCCAACATCTTTGGATTTCAAACACAATAATTGATCTTGAGGAACTCTTGTTCCTAAAATCTCAACAAACATAAGCCCATTTGAAAGAATTGTTTTCTCTTCCTTTGTCTTCTTCTATCCAAAATTAATGGGGATACGTTTTGAACACCAATGATGTGCAATACGGTGCATTAGTGTTTAATTCATTTGGCATTTACAAGATATTTATGTAAAATGTAAAATCTCTGAAAAACAGATAGGCTCAGAGAGTGGATTAACCAATCTGAAGTTACTGAGCTACATTCAAAGGGCCAGGGTACACTACCTTTTGTCTTTGGGTGTGCAGTGATGAGCACAATCCCTGCTATGTATAACAGATTCTCTATTCATCTTAAATGCAGCCGATCTAATAGAATAACCAATTCTACACTTCACCTATCACCAGCTACTTTCCCTGTGTCTAAGGCCAGTTTAGGCTTTGCTAAACCTTGGTAACCATTGTTCTGCTTGGATCTTGTCAACTTGACACAATCTTAGACATATCTTGGAAGAGGGAATGTCAACTGCCGAATGGCTTCCATCAGATTGGCCAGTGGCAAGTCTGTAGGGTGCAGTTTTGATTAATGATTGAGGTTTGAGAGTTCAGATAACTATGGGCAGTGCCATCTCTGGTTTGGTGATCTTGGTGATCTATTGAATGCAGATTGTGCAAACTATGAGAAATTAGCCTGTAATCAGTACTCCTCCACTGCGTGTCTTCGGGTTCTTGCTTTGAGTTTCTTTCATGATTTCCCTTAGTTATTGACTGTGTTCTGAGAAATATCAGATGAAATAAACCTTTTCTTCCTCAAGCAGCTCTAGTAATGGTGTTTTATTAAAGCAAATGATACCCTAAAATGAGAGAGAGAGAGAGAGAGAGAGAGAGAGAGAGAGAGAGAGAGAAGAAAAGAGAGAGAAATGACTGGGGCTTTCCATTATTACCACTGTGGATATAAGACATAGCATCAAAGGAATAAAAGGAGAATGTAGTGGAACCAGAAGAGATGAGCCAAACGATACATGGAGGTGTTCTCACAGAACAGAAAGGCCTCAACAACCTCACAGCTCCCAGAGAATACAAGTCATTCATCTTTGGTGTTGCCAGGACCTAATTCCCTTGAGAAATGGTGAAACATTGAGTAGAATGCATACAAAATGTGAACAGAATGTTATGGAAGGCAACGGAAATAGATTTGTTTTGGGGAAAGATAGAAAAATACAGTGTGACATGCAAGAATAGTCAATTATGTCTGTGATGTTTTTAATTAATGTTAATTTCACAGCAATTTCTACATGAGCTCTTGTCATTTTTAATCTGTTCTCTTGGCCAGTTTTTTGGTTTTTTTGTTTTGTTTTGTTTTGTTTGTTTTGTTATGTTTTTTATGAAGATTGCCTTTCAGACATGATTTTATGAAATAAATACTTGGACTGTGGGTTTATTTCATTTTCTTTCAAGAAATTGCTTTTGATCTTGATTGCATAATAGTTAGGCGAGGTACTGAAAGAAGTTAAAAAGCTCACACAAATTGGAACTGGGAAAAGAGTAACAGATGTCGCAATCACTTTATTCCTTTTGGGGAAGACCCCAGAGAGCTCCCACTTTAACCTTAACTGGAGGCTATTATCATGAGCACTCTAGAGAGAGTGAGCTTTATCCCAGTTCTATCATTTTTATGACAGGTGCATTTCTTTCAAAGCCCTTTACAAAATGAAGTGGATATTTTCAACATAGTTCTCAGATTGATCAGTGTAGAAAACAAATACTTATGAACAAATGAGGCAACTGTTAACAATAAATAGTGGAAAACAAGTTAATAAAAATGGAATAATTGAAAATTATTGTATATACTTTTAATCCTTCCTGGAGATTGAACCCAGAGACTCACATGCCACTATATTCTCTCTGTCTCTCTGTCTCTGTCTCTGTCTCCTTTCTCTCTCTCTCTTTCTCTCTCTCTCTCTCTCTCTCTCTCACACACACACACACACACACACCACTCTGCCGTACTTCCAGTCATGATATATCATTATATTTGTATTTGATTATCTACTGATATTTGCAATAAATAAAGAACTATGAGTCAGTAATTGATAATGATAATTGTAGAATGACTACTAACACTCTGGTCACTTTAACTCTACTAACTCCTAGAAGCATAGAGAAGTTAGTTAACTTGCAGTGGACCATCTAGCTAAGAATAGGACCCTAGGTAGCTTAGGTTTTAATACCTATGCGTTTGACTAGTAGTCAGTCCTGCCACTAATGAAGTCTGAGTTATTTGTGAAAATGGGCGAGATCCATTCTCTGCTCTAGGTAATCATATTTTATATAACAGAAAGACTGAATAATTATACTCGATCTTGGTGAGAGGATCTTAAGAAATGTCAAGGGAACATCAGAGCCCATCTGGGGAGTTAATTGAATGGTGAACAGAAGCTAAGCAG
Source organism: Rhynchomys soricoides (assembly GCA_019843965.1). Lineage (NCBI taxonomy): Eukaryota > Metazoa > Chordata > Mammalia > Rodentia > Muridae > Rhynchomys > Rhynchomys soricoides. The sequence continues at coordinate 9,077,626 of JADRCH010000077.1, forward strand.
GTAGACAGAAAGAAGGGCTGTTGATTTAATAGTGCAAGAAACATTTGCAAAGACAATGAAATAGGAAGTCTAGAAGATTTAGCAAAGAAAAGTAATTAGAAAAAGCTTCTGTAACAAGAGGTTGATAGTATTGAGATGGGACTTGAGAATTAAAGTTTCCAACCACTCAGAGACTCATAGTTAGGATTTCTATTGCTGTGCTAGTCATAACACTATGACCAAAGAAACTTTTGGAGAAAGGTTTGTTTTGTTTTTAGTTCTAACACTTTTAAGGTCACAGTTCATCACTAAGGGAAGTCAGGACAGAAATTCAAGGCCTGAACCTGGAGGCACAAATCAATACAGAGGCCATGAAAGAATGATGCTTACTGACCAGTTGTCATAGTTTGCTCAGCCTACTTTATTATACAACCCAGGATGACCCAGATAGAGCTGGACCCTCCTACCTCAATCATTAATCAAGACAATATCTCCACTAACTTGCTTCCAATTCAATCTAATAGAGACATTTACTCAGTTAAGATTTCCTCTTCCCAGATAGTTTAGGTCTTTGTCATGTTGACAAAATGCATCCAGAATATGGAGCTTTGTGAATCAGGCTGCAGATTTTGGCTAGCAACACTTCCAAGCATTTTATGCAGGCATGTAATTCAACAGTACTTTTAAGGAGATACTCACAGAGTAACAGAGAAAATGCTGGAAAGAGATGTCTTCCAGGATAGAGAAAATTAGTGGGGCGTTAGCAATAATTACTGGGAAAAAGCAAGGTATCAAGAAGTTCTCCACATATCTAAAGTGGACCCAGTAGTGGCTATTTCTAGGAAAAAAATCTCAGTGTTCTTTCAGCTCCTTTGTATTAAAATATTCTTTAAAATGACATTTCACATCTGATCATTTCCACAAGTTACCGAGTGATATATGTAAATTGTGTGTTTTATGTGATATCTAACTATTCAATTATTTATACTTTGTTCACTTCACACGGCACTCATTTAATTAAAAGTATTTGTTGAGGTTTTACTGGTAGGTTTTTTTTTTTTCAAAAATTTTAACAATATCATTTGAAAAGAAAGTTAGGCATAATGCCACACACCTATAATATTAGCACTTAGGAGATGAAAGCAGAAGCATAGTGAATTCAAGATAATCCTCAGCTACCTAGCAAATTCTGGGCCAGCCTTCATTATCTGAGCTCAGTGGGGTAGGGAAGCCATGGTGGCAGAAACTTGAGGTAGCTGCTCACATCCTATTTAAAGTCAGCAGAGGTGGATCTTTATGTGGAGGAGAAAATATTGAGAGACAGTTCAGTCAAAAGATAAAGTGTTATGTATTGCAAGATAGGAGCAATGTGTTCAATATCAATAACACATTTTATATCTCAAGATACTTAGAAGAGTTAGAAGAATTTTATATCTCAAGATACTTAGAAGAGTTAGAAGAATGCAAGGGTCTTCTAAGAAAAGTCATCAGATGACCCACTGAAGGTTGTAAGTAAAGCCATTTCTATATTAACTTGAGTGTGTTCATTACGAAGAGACAAACAGAAACAAGTTGAGGGTGATATATCTGCCAATCACCCTGAGTTGATTACTACTCAATATATTCACGAATCAAAATTCCATGTTGTACCATATAAATAAGTACAAATACATGTCGATGTAAGAACTTTAATAAGAGTTGAAATAAGAATTCAAAAGGTAAATATGCAATTATTGTATTCAGTAACAATTATCCAGTTTTCAAAGTTGGGAGGGTTAAATATGGAAATTAGATTATATCAAAACCCTTTTGCCCAGTTTACGCGTCCCTTCCTCCTTATTTCTATGCGTTTATGCTAAGCTTGTGTCACTTCATCCTCGCATCCCAAGTACAGAAGTGAGCCCATTTTATAATCATGGTGGCGTGATCTTGGGGAGAGGGACGATTTTTATAAAAACGGCATTCATAGAAGAGTTTGTCAAACTTTCCAGAGTAGCAATTCAGAAAATATGGAAAGTGTTAGTGAAAGAAAGACAAAGTTGTTCCCTAACAATAGTGATAATTTGGATGGAATCTTAAGTAACAGGACTCTGTCTTTCCATCACAAATGAAATAGTGATGCCTGTGTGCTGGGATAAACAAAGTCTCTTCCTAAATGCCCAGCATGTTACCCTGGCACAACAGGAGAGCCCAGCTCTGAAGCACAGGGCTTTGTCTGCTTCATCTTATTCTATCTGTGACTCAGTCAATTAAGTCCTATTGTCATAGTGATTACAGTCATTTGTTTTCCATAGTTACTCTGGAGCACTAATGTCTAATTTGTTCAATAAAGGCCATTTACCTAAAGTAATTTGTACTCAAATTATTTATGGCTGTAAATACACACAACCACACACACACACACACACACACACACACACACACACACGTCATGAATATGTCTGATAATGAAAATAAAATTTCCAGGGAAAGTTCACATTATTCTTCTGTCAAGCCATTTGCTATCTGCCCCAATTCAATATTTCCAGTGTCATTAATGTGGCTATTTGATATGATGGTTAGCTTTGATTTAGGAGAGAGAGAAAGAAGAATGTTTTCTCAGACATCTTTCAGTCTTGCCAATCAAGTACCAACTTAAGAGTTCTAAGGAGAGAGAAATGAGAACTGTTAGCTACAATCTTACGGTGGGCTTTCACTCCAGCAGTCCCTTGCTGCCTTATTATAAAAGATGATGTGAGTTTTTCGGTTCATTGCCTTTAAGGTTTTGAATGCTTCCCTAGCTTCCACTGTGGCTTCGTCTGCAGCTGATGCCCTTCACTGAATAATCTAACTATATCATTGTTTTTCCTTTTGTAACTCAACCTTCCATAGGGCTGATGTTCCCACAGAGCTCAGCCTTGCATGTTGTAAAAGAAACAAAGTTCAGGGGCCAGCCTGCTTAAAGAAACCAAATCAACAGAATGAGAATCCTGATTATTGGGATTCAAGCCATTGTGAAAGCATGAAGACTATAAGGACATTTCTGGGGGCGGGAGGCTCCAGGTGGGCCTTTGAGTGATGTAAGCTGAAATTATTTTCCTGTACAATAGCATCAGATAATTGCAGATAACTGCTGAGACATTAAACAGAGTCATTATCAGAGAGTGTCACATGATCTTGTCCTTGAAGTCCTAGCAGAAAGATTATTGACTTTTACTTGTGTAGAAAACAAAGAAACCTCTAGCCTGCTAGACACAATGCCTTCTCTTCTCAAACACTTATTTCAAAGGTGAGAATCAGGATGACGATGATGTGGCCTAAGGACTCTGGTCTCTGGTCTAATGAGTGAGGGATTCAGTCATGCTAACCACAGTTTCTATGCAAACTACCAGGACTGGTCCAGAGTGACTTCCAGCTGAGGCTGACTCCACAGCACTTTAGCTGGGGAGCAAATCAGGCTGTCTGTCAAGAAGAAAATTCCTTCTAGAGCTTCCACAGACATCCTGTGTAGAGGACAATATAGATGGGTTTTAGGCCTAGAAAAAAGCCATACCTCAGTACTCTCTCCCTTACATGGCTGGAGGGCCTTTGCCCAACAGCTTTCTCTCTGTCTCTTTCTCTTTCTCTCTGTCTCTGTCTCTCTCTATCTCTGTCTCTTTCCTTCTCTCTTTCTGTCTCACTCTGTATCTCAAATTTATAAGTACCAAGTAGACAGAAGTCTGAGGCCAAAGACTAATTCTTCATGATTAAAAATCCATTATATATATATATATATATATATATATATATATATATATATATATAT
>JADRCH010000077.1:9081398-9104549 GCA_019843965.1 Rhynchomys soricoides
TATATATATATATATATATATATATATATATATATATATATATATATGTAAAAATACTGAAACAGAATTTTAGGTTTAAGAGGAAAATGTCCAACTTGATATCATTTTTCTCTTCTTCATCTCATTTTCTTTGTGTTGCCTCCATGGCTGCCATAAGGGAGGATTAGAGCAATTAGAGAGTACTTTTCTTACCCCATTGTCTAACTTAGTGACGCTTAGCCTGTGGGTCGAGACCTCTTTAGGGATTGAGTGACTCACAGGGGTTGCCTAAGACCATTGGAAAACACAGATAATTAAGGTACAATTCATAACAAATTTTGTAGCAAAATTTCAGTCACGTGGTAGCAATAAAAATACGCTTATGATTGGAGGGGTCATCACAGCATGAAGAACTTTATTGAAGGCTGCTGCCTTCGGAAGGGAAGGAACAAAACCCATTGTTCTAACTCAAGGGAGTAGTCCATTTAAAATAATTGTCCTAACAGATCCTGTCAACAGGATCTCTGGAAAAACAAACATAGCTAACCTTGGGAAAACTGTGGTTCTTAGCTCTGAATTAAAAAAGAAAAGAAGGATCTGCCAGTACGAGCAGACTGCAGCCACAGTATCAATGTATCGGCCTCTCTCTTCTCCTAGTGAGTCTTGACTCCCATCAGGAAAAGGTAACCATCTATCTGCTTTCCAGAAGAAGGTTATTAAAGCAAGATCAACTTTCTCCTACATCATTTACAAAGCTTTCTTATCTGGCGTGAAATATTGTAAACCACCCTAGCAATGATCAAAAAGCAAAAATCCTGATCAGGTGTTGTTGGCATAGACGTCTCCAACTGCATCCTTTCTTTTGGGGAACAAAACACTACTTGCCAGTCCCTTCCATTACTGTGAGACATCTGGTTTGACACTCCCAGAAAAGCAGCGTTTATCTGCCAAATACACAGCTTTATCTCCTGTCCACCCCAATTATTGTCGAATTGGTTTTTTTTCTCTCTTTCCTTTTTGAATAATTTGACATTTTCAAATGTGGCAAAAGGATTTCTCCTAGGCCAGATACCTAGCTCTATATTTAATTATCCTGTCCATACTAATGAGCCATTTAAATCAACAACCAGTAGCCCAAACCCCAGGAGAAGATTTTAACACAGTGTTTGAAGACTTTGTCAAGTCCACCTTTGAGGCTGTCTCCTCTAATTACTAGAAATTTACTGCTGGTTTCAGATACAGGCACTATGGGGGAGAGACCATATTACACAGCAGTTTCACTTCACAGCCCGTAGTCATGGCAACATCAGAGGGTACATCTTAAAATAAGGACTAGTTTCCAAGGGCAAGAGCTTGGCTCTTGTCACCAGATGTTAGCAGTCTCATTTTTGGAAATAAACATATTATTTATGTTTTAAAAGCCTTAAAATCTATTTTAATGATGCAGTATTTTTTAAGTTCACCATGAAAAAAAAAACATGATGTTTTCCAAATAGCACCATATGCTCCATTCATTTTACAGCTTTTAAAAATACGTTTTGAATTTTCTTATTTCAGAAATACATGTATATATACACTGGTTCATTCACACAACCTTTTATTAAGCACTTACTTTGTGCTGGATACCTTGATAAATATTGTGAATTTGAAAATAACTTCCTCTCACCTACTTTGAACCTAGAAGACTGCTTCCTCACATGCTGACTTGGGAAAAACTAACGTTTACTTTATTCCTGTTATGAATTCATATAAATCATAAATATTTACCTGGAAAGCAAATCTAAGAGAAATTACTATTCTTTATCTATGCTACATGGAGAATAGGAAACAAGCTAGGTATAATTTTAGCTTTTTAGTTTTTAAACATTTTGATCAAAAAGCTGTGATAGCTGGGCTATAGTTACAAAAAGTTTGTGACCACTTTCTATCTTTGAAAGATAAAGTGAATTTACTGTCTGTGGTAAAGTTCAAAAATTCTGTATTTCTGTCTTATCAAACTCAATTCAATTTACACTTATCGCTCTGTATTCTTACCCAGTTCTACCGGCTCACTTAGGGCAAGTCACTAAATGTGTCTCCAATAGGCCAGGACTGTGGGAATAAAAGAATGAATCAACCCGATTCTTTTTCTTTGGGGAATATTTGGTCAGGTAGGGGGAACAGCTGTCTCATCAGTGATCCTACAGCAGCATGACACATGTGACTATGTGAGTGTGCATAGCAAAGCCAGACTGGAGATTAGAGGGCACTGTGGCTGTGGGTATGGGTCTTAGGAACAGCGCAGGGAAGTCTTTACAGAAGAGGTGACTTCCAGCAGGCATTACTGCAGATGAGAATTGTGGATGAAGCTCAGTGGTGGAGGACGTAGGTAACAAATGTGAGGCCTGGGGTTCCACTCCTGGGTCTCAGCACAAGCACACAAACACATAGGCAAAGCATTGCAGAAGCTGAGCACTAAGAATCCTTTTGTCTTCCTCACCATTCCCCCTGTCAGTAACTTTGTGCCTCCGAATTGACTCTACAAATTTTTTAAACTTAAATTGCACAGCCTTCACATATTTTCGTTCTAATTACACCAGCTGATGTGTACCGTTCTTCAGATATGTCAGGATATATCTGAGAATTAATAACTTTCCAGAATGTCCTTCTCTCTTCCATGGTCGTGAGCTGTGGTTTAAGTCATTTACTTTATTAGAAGTGGTCACAATGTTTTCTTGAGACAATAGCATCTTGATTTTTAAAGAGAAATTATTTGATTGATGGCAGAGCTACATAGATTTAACTTAAGCTGATTGATATGTTGTCGGTCTCTTGGTTGAAGAAAAAGTTTGCCTTTTATGATCTAGCTCTGTTCATAATCTTTATAATTCCCTCCCAGCATTTTGTAACTCAATCCCATAGGCTCAGTTGCCTTCTCTCTTTGTAGAACTCTGGCTATGCCTTCCCTTTAATTCAAAGCTTTGGATTTTGATGTGTTTTTTTTTTTTTTCAGCAAACTGAACTCAATAAATAAATGGTATTTACATTTTACCTCCTCTGGTATATTGTCAGGTGTTTTCTGCTGCTTGCCAGGTATGCAACATTTATTAAATTGAGGGAAGTGGGTTTACATTCAAGAACAGCATTATTATTTCCAAAAGCTTGATGAATGTTAGACCTTCTTTAAAAGCAATGGAGTATCTTGCCTTCTGATGTTTCTGTGTGGTAGTCACTTAGCTGATATATGCTCAAGACTTGAACTTTTACCTGAAAAGGAAAATTATCATATACCTTTCAAATCTGTATCTGTATATTTATACATATGTATTAATTATAAATAATACACATACACATACACATAGATACCTAAAGTAACAATGACTCTAAACATGGCATCAATTTACATTGTTGTAAGTGTCATAAGCACACGATCATTATTTCCACTTTTCACCAAATAGCCTTAAAAGTTTGTGAACTATTCTGCTTAAGACTTCTCATCTGAGGGGCTCAGGCTCCCAACGTCCTTATTTTCAAGCTACAGGTACTTAGACATAGCTACAGGACAGAGGCAAAACAGAGCACTAAGAAAAGACTTAAAAACAAATTTCACCTGCTGCATATTTTGCTATAGTGAGATTGACTGTGCATTTCATTCATGTAAAATTCATTTTAGGAAGAAAGTTCATCTCCATATTATCAAGGACTCACATTTGGATATCCAATAACTCATAAACACTTCCAACTATGTTTTATATTTAGTTCAATTTATACATAAGAAAGTGCAGGCTTTGGTATCAACAGTACCCATGGTACCAAGCTAATACCTCAGTATCATCAACAAGTACTTAAGGCTAGGACTAAGCTTAAGAACTTCTGGTACTTTTCAAATTAACAAAAGATTTTCAATTTCCCAAACAATACAAAAAAATCAAACTGGCCATTATAGTAAACTCTGAACTGACTTTTCCTTCAATTCATTAGAATAAGAGCATCCTATTTTAGAAAAGCAGCCTCCCTGCGTTTCCACGGTATCTATGCAGAAGAGTCTCCATTAGTCTTAGTCCTTTGCACTTCCCTTTCTTCCATCTTAACTTCTGGGGAGTTTTATCAGACTCCTGATTCTTTCTTTTGAAAATGATCAAAGAGTTAAAATCTCAATATATGATGTAGTCTGAAATCCACTCTATAAAATGCTGATGTCTTTCTACATGACCTTTCATGCTTCCCTTGTGCATCAACATATAAAGCAATCCACCTGACTCATTCATGTTACAGATCTCCTTGCTTTCCAAAAGAACACTTCATTCAAAGGAACACTGCTGACAGCACTTTTCAGCTTAGTTATTTAGAGGACTCCAGCAGGCTAGGGTGATGGCTCAGCCATTAAATACTAGGCTCACAACCAAAACTAGAGTTACTCCAGCAGCTTTTGGCATTGTTGGGACACATGGCCCATCTATGTGCCATGGAAACTTTATAGGCTTACTACTAAATTGTTATGTAATATTTATTTTCACTATCATTGAGCTTATGCAAAGTTTCATTGATATCCACTCAAGCGAAATGGTGGAATTAGACTCACTGTGAGAGTAAAAAAGACATAAGAAAATGTCATGCAAAGGTTACAGTAGTCGCTAGGGCACACTGAAGCATACAAGGAAGAACAGCCCAGTCAGAAAGTAATGAGGTCTAATCACATCGTGCTGAAGGAGTAACCCAAGTGTGAAGTTTGAACAGAGCATGTCTCTATAGGCAGGTAAAACACCTGCAATCATGGGTTAATGAACAGTGATGTTGGTTTGTTCTGTGTTTCTATGTCACTTCTTATACATTATTGGAATTCTAACATTCAAATGTGTGGAGCACATTAAAATGTTTATAAGGATTTGTTTTAGGAGAGCAAGAACACTGGTAAAGAAATGGAACAGTACAATCTTTGTAGTTTTTTACATTTTGACAGCATGCAGCATTAGAAAAAACAGCTATTAGGACAACTTTCTCTGAATCCTAAATAATGCACAGAGCCAGTTGATGATTATGTCTAGAGAGGTGTCACATCTATATTGTTCTCATTGACCTTGTGTTCTAACCAACAGAATCCTAACAGAATCATACGGTTGGAAGAAACTCAAAAATTTCTATAATTCATGAACCAGAATTTGCTAGATGTAGCTTTTCTGAAGTGCATATCTTTTGTTAAAATAATCAATCCTTTGTTATGAAAAGTTCTACTAAGAAAGAACAGAAATTTCAGAGCAAAATTTCAAGTAAATGATTATGACATGTGTCATTCTATTCTAAATTTAAGTTTTCAAGTGATTATTAGTTAGTTCATAATATACTTTAGATGAAAATACTCACTTGAATATTAAAATGTGGATTATTGCCTGAATTGTAAGCAAAGAGATTCAGCAAAGATTTGCTTCACAAAAATACAAAACCATATTTTATATTAGAACATTTGTATTAAAACATGTATGTGCTGGATATACATGTAAATACATGTAATGTGTTTGCATTTATTGCCAAGGCATAAATGAAACAAAATACTTAAAATGGGGGCTGGAGAGATAGTTTAGTGAGTAAAATGTGCACACATATAAAAGATACATGCAGTGGTACTCATTTGTGATCAGAGCTCCGGGTGCAGAGGGCAAAGGCAGACACATCCCAGAGCTCTTCTGGCAAGCCAGTCCCACAAAAATAACAAGCTACAGATTCATTATTTACTGTGTAAATAATGTAGAGAAGCAATAGAGGAAGACAAGTGATGTCAACCTATGCCCTTCACAAGAGCATGCACAGATATGCATGCACCCATGCACATTTATAGAAAACACACACTCATACCTACACCCAACACACAGACACACAGACACACAGACACACACACACACACACACACACACACACATATGCATGCATCCATTCCCCCTCCACATAGGCAAGAAAAGAGTACTGTACGTGAAAACATTAAAGAAAGGCAGGTCTCTCAATAGTCTTACTGATGGATCTGCAAGACAGTAGATTATCACTGCAATTTTCTCCCTTGCTGGGCCCACTTTTGTCATACCAGACACCTTGATTTTCTTTGGGTTTGCCAAGAAAACACTTCCTTCTAAATACTTGCTGCTTCTCCAACAGTAAATCTGCTTCACTGAAAGAGGGATGCTTTAAAGCCTACAGGTTCTGATCCAATGTCAGCATTACGAGAGTGTTTTTCATTAATACAGTGAAGACCAGCAACACCCTGCACACCACCATTTTTAGTACCTTGCCCTCCCCTGCTTCATTCTGCTGATGCAATTTGTGCTTGACTTTAAAACTTTCATTTTGTGCTTTCAATGTACTGTTCATTAGTAGAGAGCAACAACTTCTTCACTATTCTGTCTTGTTCAAAGAGAGGTCACCAGTATAACCCAATTATAGAGCATGTGCTTAGCACTTCAATTCGATCTCCAGTGTGAATGATGAGAATGTTGATGACAACCATGATGACAATAACAGAAAAACTCCAGAGGCTTTAACTTGTCTTTTACAATCCAACCATAGTAAGTCAGTAGCCAAAACCAAACACAACAGAGAGTCACTCATAGGGTAAAATAATTTTAAATTACATGCTTCCTAAACAGAAAAGATTTAATGATGACATCCTACCTATGATGTCATGTAAGTATGGGTAACATTTTAATTTCATGATAACTAAGCCTTCTACTTCCATATATTGGTAAATAGAAATGTTATATAAAATCTTAGTCACAGAAACTTATTGTTAATAATAAGTGTTTTTAAAAAAGGGTATAATCTATGTTGAATTTGGTGAAAAGGTACTCAAATCTAAGGGGATGAAGAAAGACACAGAGGAAAAGCAGATATTAATGAAATAATTCATTGACTAAATACATTTGGCTAAATGACATTTCAACTTGAGGAATTCTGTCCCTTCACTACGGGGTACTTGAAAATAACTACAATATTGTTGGTAGTCATAGCTTTGTTGTGTGCACTTGTAAGAGACATGGACACTAGCATATAATAAGTAGAGGCTAATGCTTGGGGCATGGGGCCTGTGGCTATTCTATTTATGCTCAGAGAAATCTAAGAACTATCCAATACAAAGCATCAATGATGTTGAGACAGAGAAACCCAACACTTTCCAGGTTCATGTGAAAACCTGATGCTATTTTTACTATCATAACATGAAAACCAGCACTCACTCTGATTTGGCTGAGATCTCCTAGTTGTTCAATATTGGTTGAGTACAACCAATCAATCAGCATAACACAAAGCTATCCAGTGACTTAGATGTAAAGGTGAGAACAAGACCTACTTTGTCAGGTTTTAAATGCCATCTTTCTTACCACAGTGGTACTTCACACAGTATACCTACAGCTCATTGTATTTACCACATGCTTTCTTTGCAAGCAAATAACAGTTGGTCATTAGACCCCGTGAAGATGAAAAAAATCTTGAGCAAGATATTCATTTGGTCTATAATGATTGTCCTCTGATCAATCGTGGTGTGCTTTACACTAACACAATGAAAGCAAAGGAATATTCTTCACTTCCATGGCCTATAATAAAATTGGGTCTTTTTCTTTTGTTTCCTATTGTTGAAATGATGTTTTGTGCCTAATTTTTCTAAATGTATTGCTACCATGATGTGTATTCCTTTCCTGATTTTCTTCTAAACTGAGTTTTTATACCTATATGTGCATGGGTATAGCCATCTATTGGAGTCTGTGTAGCTTCTCAGAGGAGATAACTGAAAGTCCAAGCAGTTATCAATTGACAATATCTTCTCAACTAAGGGTGGTAGTCCCTTGCATAATAGACATGGACCTTTGTGGCCTTCCCAGCCTTGAGCAGGCCTTTCCCAGACTTTCCCAGCCTTGAAGCAGGCTGAACAGACCTTGAGCACTTGCCACTATGAACCTTATTGACCTGGATAGAATCATCTGCCTTGGCCAAACATACTGGTTCCTATGAGGACTTGGGCTACCATGCTGACCTTGTTTTGCAACATACTCTGGCTGAAACAAAGGATGGGTTCTGTGGTCAGTGCTGAACATTAAACTTTGAGCCTTGACCAGAACACAGACTTGGCTTCATTCTTCTCTCACCCCCCTCTGCTCTTTTCATTTCCAGCCCCCCTTTCAGGTAAACCCAGTTGTTCTGTGGTTGCTGGATAGCTACAGATCTGGGCTCAGTTGATCTTGCACAAGTCTTATGCACGCACTCACATTTTCTGTATGTGAGTGTATGTGTGAGGTGACCCTGCCATGTTCCATAAACTAAATTTCACTGTAGATGTCTACTATTTCTGGCTTGTATAGTCTTTCTGGCTACTCTTCTGCAATGATACCCTAAACATTGTAGCGAAGAGGTACGAATAGATGTTCCACTTAGTGCTGAGCACTCCTGGGGCTCTATTCTCTGTAAGTTGACCAGCTGGGTCTCTCTGTACTAGTAATCATGACTATAAAAAGGAACGTCTCTAGTCAGAACTGAGAGATTAGCATGTCTATTAGTGTCAAAATACAAACTTAGCAGACAGTTTATTACTATGTTTCGAGTAGAATAATACTATTAGACTTTGCCCTAGGACCTATTGCATATTCAATCATGGATTTTCAAGCCATTTAATAGAACCATTCATGAATTCTTATTTTCCTGGTGTGGTTTCAAACCAACAACAGTTCCAGAACTGAAGATTAAACTCACCTATCAAAATTAGGCCGGCAAATTACTGCTCACATTCGTTTATTCTCTTCTGTTTCTACTACCAATGTCAGTATACAATTGGGGCCTTCATTACTACCCAGCTGCGATAGAACCAACTTTAAGTTCTAGCATAATTGTCACATTTTTCTCTTACATCTGCAGCACCCTGACAGGGCTGATCTTGATTATCAACTTTATTGCATTTGGACACCCAGTAAATTGGAAAAACAACAACAACAACAACACACCTCTGGGTATGTCCGAGAGATCATTTCCTTAAGTAATTAGACTATGAAGGGTCTGGTCTAATTATGAATTAATCACATGATGTATTCATGATCAGAGGCATTATTGGAAAATGGCAGAAAGAAGGAAGCTTCCTAGTTTCTAGTTGAAAGGAATGTATCACTCGAAACATATCCTTAGGGGCTAAGTTTTTTCTTGAGCCCTTCATGCATTTCCTCTCCCTGCTTCCTGTCTACCATGATGTTCTGTTCTGCTTCCTCTCCACTATGAAATGAAGTCTCCTCAAAAGCATACTCACCCCACCATCATCTTTAATGGCATCACAAGCCCAAAGGAATGGAGCCAGCCAATGAAATGAATCCTATGTATCTGTGACTCAGAGCAAATTCTTTCTTCCTGAAGTTGTTTTTCTCAGGTATTTGGTCACAACAATCTCAGTCATAACTGTTGTCTTTTTTCTTGTATATAAGGGCAAGTACAGAGCAAAGACATCAGCAGCATGTATTTTCCCAGAATCTCATCTGTTCGTAGCTCATGTCACAGCAGGAATGAATCATGGTCAATTAAAAATTCCACAAGAAAATTCACTGTTCTCCAGACAATGTAATACTTGTTGCTCCAGGCACTCCACTGTCCTGGTGCTCAAGGCCATTGATTTTCTCAAATGTGATGTAAATACATCTTTCTTTTCAGTGCCTTGACCTGATACATTTTATGACTTACTCAAAGTGCTAAGATCATTGATACAAATCCTCAAAAAAAATCTTTTTTCTTAAAGTTTTATTGGCGTATAATTGAAAAATAAAAATTTTGTACATGAAAAATATAAAATGTTATGTTCCACTTCTGCTTATTCTGCTTTAATGGCATTAGGACCCCATGTAAGGATGCTGCCCACCTTCAGATCAACTCTTCCCCTGTAGTTCATCCTCTCTAAAACCAGCCCCACAGACTGGACTCAGATACAGCTTTGCTTATCTACCAGGTGTAAATTAATGGTCAAGACTAACTGTCATGCTGACCATGCTAACTCTCCTATTTACGATTCCTTACTATTTTAGAACAGAAACTATAAAGAAAACATGACTTTTTGAAGGGTAAATTTCCCTGGGAAAGTGGGCACATTATGAGTTTGTGTTTGTGAACATGAACCAAGTTGAAGGGGGTAGACAGGGAGATAAAGACCAGTCACACACATGGAACCATCTCCACTAGGCAAGTTGATTTTGTGTATATGGAGACATGTTTGAATATTTAATAATCATCAAATGTTCAAATCGAAGTCTGAAAATCTATATCTACAACAAGACCAGCACAAACATTTGCCAGTTTCCACCATGCCACCTCCACCCCACCTCCCATTGTTCATTGACAAAATCCCAGCCTTTTCTTAAATAGGCAGTTGAGTTTTCTTAGAAAAAAATCTTTCCTGGCTTATTTCAGACTATTCCTCTCTGGGTGTAAGTTGTCCAGGTACACACTAAGGAATGTATGCTTTCATGTACCATTACAGAAAGACCAGAGTCCTCAACAAAACTTCTGTGCTTTAATTTAGATGAAACATAAATTGTGTAACTCAGTGTAGGAGATGATTTTTAATTAATACTTAAATGAAAGTACTTTGTAATAATGATTTCTTTTCTAAGATGTTTCATGAAGCTACCAACTGCATCAAAGTTTTCAGAATTTTTCTAACCACTCAATTTTAAATCTATTTTCTACCTAATTTCAAGCACTTTATTAATGTTTATTTAAATAATTACTTTTTTTAGTTTTACAATCTGTGTTTAGTTGGGGGGGGGGAATGCCTTCCTATGAGTATGTTCTGTTTTTCTTCCCTAGTTAATGAGATGTTTGCTGTGTTCCTGACAGGCTCTGCTTTAAACAGCTGACATCTATTATCTGATCACAGAAAAGACCCACATCTTCTCCAATGTCATGGCCGTCTGCAAGCACAGCAAAACTGGCCTTGTTTTTTCTTCACTCTAGTTACTGGAAATGTTTATTCCATAGAATAAAAGTGACCATGGTAACACACAGTTGCCAAATCAATCCCAGGAGGTGGCAGCAATTGTCAGAATTGCAGTCAGTTTTCACCAGCAAACACATTTTACGTGTACTGTTACTAATTTATCCATCGGAGCAATTCAACATTTTTAGGACATTTTATCTTGTTTATTTTTCTGCGTCCATGTGTACGATAAGGATGCCTGGGCATGTATATGGGAAGTCAGAGACTAGCATGAGTCTTTCTCCTTCTACCATGTGGGTTCCAGGGACCAAACTCAACCAGTAAGCTTGCTGAGCAAGCATTTTTACCTGCTGAGCCATCTCACCAGCCCCAAAGGTTTGCTGTTTGACAACTATTGTTCCTGTTGATGTTAGTATCTTTAATATATCTCTTACCACATTCTATTTTCAATTTCCTCTTCTCATTGACAGTGGAGACAGAGGACCCACTGCTATCCCATGATGGACAGATCTCCTCAGCTCCAAGTCAGTGTTCTCAGTGCGAACACTTGTCAGATCTCAACATATTTGTGTTGTTTTCTCTTTGCTTTTGTTCTCAAGTCCTGTGACAAATTATTTTAGTTTTAAAATTCAGTAGTAACTACACTTTCCACAGTAGAAATGCAAATACTTTTTTTTCTTTTTGACTATAGCAGTTTGTCCTTGGAATAACTTATAATTTCTATAATTATTAAATGAATTTTATTTTTTGCACATAAGTCACTTTTAGCATTTTAATATATATTATATGTGATATATATTATATAATATAATAGTATTAATATTGTTTGACATATAAAATCCCGGGTAGAATGGATAAATAAAATAGAAAATGTGGTACATTTATTCAATGGAGTATTATTCATCTGATAAAAAACAACATCATGAAATTTTCAGGCAAATAGATAGAAGTAGAAAAAATAATCTTGAACAAAGTAATCTAGACTCAAAAGGGCAAACATTGTATATGAGACCCAAGCCATTTCAGGGAGCCCATCCCTGAACTACCTAGAAGGATGGATAGCCCAGATACCTAGAACAGAACCAAACAAGACCCAGCAAGAAAAAAAAAAAACAAAAAACAAAAATAAATCAACAAAATGATTCCTAAGGATATTCTGCTAAACTCATAGACAGGAGCCTGGCATAATCATCTTTAGAGAGGCTTCATCCAGCAGCTGATGGAAACATACAAACATTACAAGAGCTTGAGGAATTCTGTGGAAGAAGGGAGGAGGAACCAAAGGGTCTGAGGACACCAAAGAAAACCCACAGAAACAATTAACCTAGGATCATAGGGGTTCACAGAGACTGAACATACAATCAGAGAGGCTGCGTGGGTCTAACCTAGGCCATATATGTTGTAGCTGTGTACACTGATCTTCTCATGGAATACCTAACATGGGAGCAGAGGTATCTCTGATGCTTTTGACTGCTTTTGGGATCCCTTTCCTCCTCCTGGATTGCCTCTTATAGCTTTAATACTAGGGAAGGTGTGAGTCTTACTGCAACTTGATATGCCATGATTGGTTGATATTCCTAGGAGGCTGTGGTGGTTTGAATAGGTTTGACACCTCCTCCCCATAGATTCATGTGTCTGAATGCTTGGTCATAGGGTGTAGCCTTATTAGGAGGTGTGCCCTTATTGGAGTAGGTGTGGCCTTATTGGAGGAAGTGGGTCACTGTGTAGGCAGGCTTTGAGGTCTCCTATGCTCAAACTCTGCCCAGTGTGAGAAAAGAGTCTCCTCCTGCTGCCTTCAGATCATGATCTAGAACTCTGGGATCTTCCAGCACCATGTCTGCCTGGACACTACCATACTTCTAACCATGGTGATAATGCCCAAAACCTCTGAAACTGAAAGCCAGCCCCAATTAAATGTTTATCTTTATAACAGTTGCCTTGGTCATGTTGTACCTTCACCAATGAAACCCTAAGACAGAGGTTTGTCCTTTTCTGAAGAGAAATGAAGGAGCATTGGATTGGGGCAGGGGGTACTCGGAGGAGGGAGAAGGGAAAATTCCATTTGAAATGTAATATATGAGAAAATTTTCAAAAAAAAAAAATCGGAGAGACAGTTTTCAATTCCAAAATGATGCTTTTAAGCTATTTATAAGGTTACAAAGAGAGGGCTGGGGCTGGGGTGCTAGCTTTATGTCAAATTGACACAGGCTAGAGTCATCAAATGAGACCTCAAATGAGAAAATGCCTCCATAAGATTAGACTATAGGCAAACCTGTAGGGCATTTTTTAAATTAGTGTTTGATAAGAGACAGTTCAGTCCATTGTTTGTGGGGACATCCTTGGACTGGTGGTCCTGGGTTCTATCAGAAAACAGGTTGAGCAAGTCATGGGGCACAAGCCAGTAAACAGAAAACCACCATGGCCTCTGCAACAACTCCTGCCTTCAGGTTCCTGCCTTGTGTGAGTTCCTGTCCTAACTTATTTTGATAATAAACAGTGATACAGAAATGCAAACCCATTAAATTCTTTCCTCTCCAAGTTGCTTTGGTTGTGGTGTTTCTTCAAAAACTTCCTTTGGTGAGGAACAGTGATGTGGAAGCATAAGCCAAATAAACCCTTTCCTGTCCAATTTGCTTTGATCATGGTATTGTATCACAGCAATTGTAACCCCAAGACACACAGAGATAAAACATCTACATAGATGTACATATTCATTCTCTTAATCTTTCTCTGTGCTACACACACACATACACACACACACAGAGAGAGAGAGAGAGAGAGAGAGAGAGAGAGAGTCATAGACTTGCTGATAAATTTATAGTTACCTGCCTAATTCCTAAAATCATTTTTGAGATGCCTGAGGTGTCTCAGAGTTCTACGGATAACAAAGCGAAAGCTAATTTTTGAGTAACTTTAAGAACTCCACAGATAAAATTGTGTAAATGTAAGACAAAAGTAAAAGAAAAGATTAATGGAACAATGCAGATACTTTCAAGCCCCAGTATACATGATCAGACAATGTCCTATGTTCCCTTCGCTAGACTTTTTGCCAGTCCTTGAATCCATATGCTGTGAGTACACACTCTCCATGTCACCTCATACTAGGGACATGATGTGAGCTAGCTACTTCTTGTATAACAGGTTTATCTTGAGCTGCAAAATTTTCAACTCTACCTACTCAGTAACTCATAAGAAATTCAACACATTCATGTAGGGCCAAGGAGATAGCTCCATCAAGAAAGTGCTTGAGGACCTGGGTTCAACGAAAAGCAATGAGTATGTTGGAAAACTGATCATGGTAGTATGTACCTGCAACCTCAGAGGCAGAAGAATATCTGTGGCTTGTTGACAAGCCAATCCTAGCTGGAGCCCCAAGGTCTAGTGAGGAGACCCAGTCTAAAAAAAAAAAACAAGGTTAAGAATGATTAAGAAAAAAAACCTGAGGTAGATCTCTGGCTTCCATGTGCACAGGCACATAAGCACACATGCAAATATATAGACATGCAATTCCCCTCCACACACATAATGCATACAGAAACCACACCCATAAAGTGTACCCATACTCTAGGAACTGAGGCTCGCTTTCTGAAATTCTAGGATCCACACTAAAGTGGTTCCATGTGAGTCCTGAGACCAAAACACCACAAGGAGCTCCTAAGTTTGTTTTCTTTTGTTCAAAAGGACACATGTCTAGTTGACTTTTTGACTCTTCCACAGTAAGTTTCTTACCACTAACCAGCCATGAGCACACAGACTCATAGCCTGTCAGACATCATGCCACACCTAAAACGAATTAACTCCTATAAAGTAAAAATATGTATATCAAAAATAGAATTATTTGCTAATGCCACCCACACGGCACGTCTTTAAACTGGAGAGATTAGTTGCCTTAGAGAAAAGCAATTTCAGTTCAAGAAGAGAAGAGAAAAAAATATTCTAGCTGGTTAAGTAGTAGGTCTGTAAAACACATGATTTAAAAGACTAAACTGAGTTATGAAATTCTAGACTCCAGTTTAAAGTTTACTTTCAATGAAATTATTAAAATGCACGAGGCTATTTTTAATAAGCCAGAGAAAAATTGCAAACAGGAAGAGCAGCGAGATCTCCATGTTGTTAGATTTTGGAACATTTCCACTAGTTTACACAGTTCAAAGAGCTCTGCATACTACACTAAGCAGCTGGGCTTCTATTCAAAGACTGGGCACACACTGGGCAAAAGAAGAGAACTCAGACAAGCGCTGTGGCAGGGGTAGGAGGAAGAGTGTACACCCTACTGCAAGTAACCAGAATTACTCATCGCCCAAGACCTCACCATACTCTGTTTCAAAATGAACCACCAGATCTACTTGCAAAGTTTTAGTGTCAGACCTTAGAGAAGGCAGGAGGTTTTAAAACTCAGGGCACTGAGGCAAGACAGCGTGAAGCAGAAGACAGAGGTGGAGGGTGTCCTCAAATGAGTCTAGGGGTCTCCACAGAAGCTTGGGCTTTCAAAAACTCCATGTTCCCCACATAGCATTGCCTTCATGTTGGCAGAAGAGGTCCAAAAATGTTGCTAAATAAAACAGTGCTTTCTAGTTAAGAATAAGCCAACTTCACCCTCCACAAGGGCATGCCTTGTTATTTTTCTTAAGCCAAATTCAGTTTAATACAGTTCCACCAAAATGGGTTTTTACAAATATTCCTGTGCACAAAAATATAAATACTTTGTGATTTCTCCATTATATTTATATCTGGTTCTAAGAGGAAGTGTTGTTTTCTGAATGTGACTATTACCATGAGTAAACGGGAAGCAGAGAGGTGAGAGGAAAGAGCTAAAGGATTGGAAGTGATTTTAAAGAATTATGTAGAAAATAGAGCTTTAGGAGAAACAGACCAATCTAGAAGGCTGGTCAGGGTAAGACAGTACAGGGCAAGGCTTGGCAAAGGTGAGTGTTCAAGATGTGCCTGTTTGTCTTTGGCTCTATTGTGTAGCTCTGGCACCGGGCTCATATCTATGTGCACTGAAGTCTTAGTTGCTTGTACTGTTCTGAAACCCTCTTTTATTGCTTTTTCTCCCCATGCAAATAAAGGAAACATTTTATTTTATTCTTTTTTCCAGGTAGATTTAACAAATTCAACAGAATTTCAACTAATATTGTCAGTAAGAAGAGCTGTCAAATATTACAATTCCCCTGTCGCTCAGGAAACAAAATAGGCCAAATTTACCTGTCAAGGTTAATTGTAGTTAAAATGTATTATTATTTCCCTGCAAGAAGCACTTGTAAACTTGGAGGACAGAGGTCTAGAAATAGTTTTGTAATTCTGAACTGTATTAATAATTATGTATTATGTGTACTTTGTCTTTTACTTGAGGCCATTAAAATGCATTAACTCTACCAACTAATTAGTAAACTAATTATGCAAAGTTACTGGGAAGGAAGGATTATGGGATAATCCAAGACAGGATGTAACAATGACATGCTTATCCAGTCACTGTGTTTTACCAGAGTTCAAAAACAAAAGAACTACTGCCACTTTATCTATGTAAGTGATTTGTTCATCATTTATACTATTCTTTTTACATTATACTTGATTAGATGTCTGAAGTTATAGACTTTTAGGAATTGACCTGGCTCATAATTTTTTAAGTGGTAGCCTTTATCAATAAAACCAAGATAGTATAAATTATATATTCCAGACCTTTCTTTGATTTCACTTAATTTTGGCCCAGATCTCAATAGTGCTGGGGCCTATGGAGAAGCTCTGCTCTAAATGTCTCCTTTC
Organism: Rhynchomys soricoides; assembly: GCA_019843965.1. Lineage (NCBI taxonomy): Eukaryota > Metazoa > Chordata > Mammalia > Rodentia > Muridae > Rhynchomys > Rhynchomys soricoides. The sequence goes on from JADRCH010000077.1 coordinate 9,098,062, forward strand.
ATATCCTGCCCCATGAGTTTGACTAGGTGTTCTTTTGTGGTAGGGTCAGCCCAGGAAGATACACATGCTGTCTTTGGTCCTTGATGCACACAGGCTGCCCTGAAGGCTCACCACTGAGTAAGATGAAGTAGACATACAACAATAGAAACAGTGTTTAATTTTTAAGAAAATACTGTGTGCTCAGGAAATGTAAAACCTTCCAACTTATCAATTCATGTTAAAAATGAAAGCTCTCTCTGTGTATACATAGCGATAATTAACAGTGCTTTTCCTCAGATAGAAATGAAGTAGTAGGAAGGGTAGGAGAGATTACTTTTGCTCAACAATTTTCCTTATTTGTTGATATCAGAGTTTGTTGGTCCCATTTGGAGAGGTTCCAGGTTGTGTAGTTATGGGACTAGGAATCAGAAAGATCGTAGCAGAGGCATGGATTTAACTAGGAAAAGATGCTCTTCTGAGGGAGGAAGAACAAAGACAAGAGTAGCAGCTCTTCTGGGTGGAAGTGGAACTGATGTCACACAGTGGGGGCTTCTCATCTGATACATGTAGTTCTACAATTTCATGTGTCTTATTTACATATTAAATCTTCACACAGCGGCATTTTTTATATGATAATAAGCTATTAGATCACTTTAGACACTCTGAGTACCTTTGTACCTGCACCAGTTGTTCTGGCCTACATTCTAGTCAGTTAGTCTCAGTCTGTGGTTTCCAACCTTCCTCTTTGGTAAAGACTTCCCAAATGCTAATTAGACCTCCCTCTCTATCCCATTTTCCTACCTAAATAATATTTAATAACAAAATAATAGTATTTTTGTTATAAATTTAGCATGCTTTAAATTTTTTTCAAAAGAGATTGAAGTTCTTCCAAATAAAGCCTGGAAATGAACACTTTTGACGCTTAGGTAGGTAATTTGTATTTGAATAGAGTATAATATGATGTCATTTCAAAGTCAGGCCATAGGAAGCTAGTCCATTTCACTTATGAAACAAACCAGTATTGAGCATTTATAATTTGTTCATTTATTCTCCCCAGAATTTAGGGACTGAAAGATATAATCTCTATGATCTACAGCAGGTGACAGGAAGCAAAACTGTAATAAAAATAATCATCTTTCAATTCTTGGTGTGTGAACATGAAAGAAGTGTACGTACCTTAAACAAAAAAGGTCCACAGACCAGTGTTTGGCCACGACTCTCAAGAAATGAACAGTAATTGATGAAAGGATGCTGACATAGGGGGAAAACCCTCATAAAAGAGACGGGAGGAAGAGGAGGAGGAGGAGGAGGAGGAGGAGGAGGAGGAGGAGGAGGAGAAGGAGGTTGTGTTTCAGAGCCTTGTACTTAGAAGTGACTTTAGTATAGAGACCTGTTCCCACCCCTTCCCTTTCCTCCCCTTCTCCCTCCCACCTAGGGCAGAGTAAACAAGAATTTCACCTGATAAATGAGCCAATAAAGAGAATTCATGTAAAGCTACACAAAAGAGGGATGGATTAGGTCCTGGAGTGGCAGGGGGTGAATCAGAGTAGAAGTTAAATAGCTATAGGTGGACGGATGGAAGCTATTCTGCACTGACTGGAAAGTAAACAAGGACAGACGTGAATGAAAATATGTCATGGGATTGTTTGAAGTCAGTGAACGAAGGTAATACCTGAAATGAATTTTTTTTTTCAATTATTTTCTGTGAATATCAAGTCCCTGAGTAATTCAGGTGCTTAGTGCTTAAAAATTTACTTAAGGGCATATAAAATAAAGATTTTTGTCATTTTGTAATTTAGGAGACGAGAGAAGATATATAGTTCAATGAGTTATAAATGGAGTAAGTATAATAGGAGAAAATTTTAGAAAGCGCAATAGCTCAAGGAAGCATTATTTTAGATAATATTACTTTTTACTTTACAAGTACCAGGAAAATCTTTAAAAATGGCACACTGGGTTGAAGTTAGGAACTGAGCTAAAAATCAGAAGAGTACATAAAGGAGTGATGACAGACTAGTCACTGCGATGAAGGAAAGGGAGGGCCACCCGCATCTTCTCCCACATAAAGCGTGCTAATCCTTCTTACTATCTGTAATAAAAGCGTGCTAATCCTTCTTACTATCTGTAATAAAAGGGTGCTAATCCTTCTTACTATCTGTAATTTAACAGGCCCTCTTACTCATCTCCTCTTTCCCTTCATTCCTCAACTCTCCTCTCCTCCTCTGTTCTCTCTTTCCTCCTAAATCTCTGGAGACCTGTAAGACTATTGATCTCACTCTAACAGAAAACAGAGGCCTTCTTAGAAGTCTGAGAGAAAACACTGGGGAAACTGAAAAGAAGAAATGTGGGGATATTTGTGTTAATGAGAGGAAAGAAAAGGGGCCTGGAGATAAGTCAGGAAGAAAGAAAGTCAGACCTTGGTATTCCCAGGAGACTAGGGGACCTATAGATTAGATTATTATGATAGATGAGGATCAGGGTGTTGCAAACTCTGCCCACCAGCTATGACATGGATATTACTGCTTTAAAATCAGAACAGATGTGATTAATGATTACCTACAGAAGATAGTCATAAGATTGAGCTTATTACTACTCCTTCTTAGAATGGAGAGGATTTATGAGTCAGTCATAAATGGCATAGGGGACCCCACTCATATCTGAGGGCATATAAACCAGGAAGGATTGTTAGGGGCATGAGAGGCACAAACTTCTGTAAATTGCAAGTGTGGCCTGAAATTCTTGATTTTTACTCCAAAGCCCTGCTCAGGGCTGATGCTAATAGCAAACAATGGATTAAAGTAGAGGAGCACATGTGATAGACCCAAGATGTTGAAAAGGCACTAGGGTGAGTCTAGACAGAGAATTATCTTGGAAGTGCAGGGGGGATGTCACCAGTGAAGACCTGTATTGATCTGAGCACAGCATACAAGGAGGACAATCTGATGAGCCATCAGGAAAGAGCTGTGCCACCAGCAAGGCATTGCATTGATTTTTCCTAGGTTATATTTGACTTTTTCTATTCTGTTATTAGTGCTATTTAATATAGATCCAAATCTCAATATCTTAATGGAGAAAAAAATGCTTGAAAAAGCTGTTTCTAAATCCAATAAGAAACCACTCAGCTGTGAATAAACAAATAGACAAAGACTACAGAAAGAATTCTTAGGAAAGCAAAGTAAGTGAAGAATAATTATTTGAATATATGTTTATAATGATATATTTTTTTAAAAACCTATATGAATATAAAGTTAGAATATGTTTCTTCTGGTTAAAAATGAGGCAAAATCATAGCTGGTAAAAGTGAAAGAGAAGAAAGTCTTTTAGTAACAGCTGATGAGTTATGAATTAACATGTATGTTAAAAATAGTGGGAGGTGTCAGAATAGTCTTGGTCTTAAGCCTAGTAATACTAGTTTTGAGAATATATCTAACATTTGAAAGGGCTTTGAAACTGTTTTAAACAAAAGTCAATGAAGGTAACATCATAAGATTACCTAAAAGATGGATAAAAGTTACCTTCAAGGAAATATATACTAAGTATCCGCAAAACTTTAGACATAAATAGGCAGAGATGTTCATCAAAGAGTTTTGTGCTGTTGTGATAAGATACCTAAACAAAACCACATCAAAGAAGAAAGAATTTATTGTAGCTCACATGCTCAAGTTGTAGTGCATCTTAATGGGAAGTCAGAAAAGAGGTGCTGGAAGTGGCTGGTCACATGACTTTAACACTCACTCACAAGGCAAAGAATGAGGAATGCTTGTGCTCAGCTCACCTTCTCCTTTTATTTACATAAAGGATCCCATCCTAGGGAATGACACCACCCTCAGTGGACCAGTCTCCTCACCTCAATTAGCCTAATCAAGATAACTTCCCACAAGGACACATCTCCAACATGATCCTAGATCTTCTCAAATTGACAATTAAGGTTATCACAAGGAGTAAGTCATGGTTTGGCATGCCATGTGATGCATTACTAATGCTGTGTTAATACCACACCATGGTATTATGCAATGATTATGAAGGGCTGGAAACTAACATGTAAAAATGTTAATAATAGCCAACTACAGACACTTTACAAGCAGCTTACTTATATCATTTTCTACATGTGTTTAAAAATGCGTTTTATGAGTATGAGTTAAGATAACCTAAGTAAACTGGCATGACATGTTGTTTACCTTGCCTCTCAGTAAATGTCTAGCATTTATCATTTCACTTGAACAGTGAATAAATCAAGTAAATTAGTCCCATACTTTCATCTATATTTTCAGACTGATGTGCTGATTGTTCTCCATGAGAATCAGAATATAAAGCATTGTAGCAGATATAAAAAGTTAATGATTCCCATAACATAAAATACAGGCATACTAGTGCTGTTGTAGTTTTGCTTTGATTTTGTCTCATGTTTCTTCAGTTAAAAAGATCTTATCAGGTTTTTTTGCTCCATAAAATAAATAGTATAAGATGAACATGGGAGCAATGGGCGCCGTCTTTATAACAGTCACTTACTTCATGGCAAAGAAAATAGAAGTTTATTCTCTTTTGTTTAGACATCATTTTGGATTCAGGCAAAGGCTGAGACCAATTATGTCCTGAGTTACATTCAGGCTGATATCATGATACTGTCAGATAGTATTCAAACTACACTGAATATATTATAGTCTCTTGTCTGTTCACCTGCATTTTCATGCATATCACCTTGTCACTATAGAACATATCTAAAACTCTAGTAAGTGTCAGAATGGCCAGTCTGGAGAGCTTGTGGGATCAGATTGCTATTTTCTACTTCTATTGTTTTTCATTCTAAGCCTTGGAATAGACTTTGATTTCTAACAAGATTCTAGATGCGGTTGATACTGCTGAGTTATCTCAATAAACAGCCACTGCTCCACACTGATCAATTCAGTTCCTGTTGTTATCTTACACAAGGCAGACAGTCATCTGTTTTCACTGACTACATTTACCCTAGTCGTTTACTTTTATGAAGATAAGATAATAGATAATGAGAATGTTCCTCATTTTCCCCGATAGACATTTTTGATAATAGTGATGGCATAAGTAGCTTTCCAAAGAGACTCAGGCTGTAAATTAGGTGCATGAAATACAGCATTGGTACTCCTAATGCCTGTTTCCATGGCTACAATATGTCTAAGAAATAGAGCACAGCTCACCTGAGCATTGGGATTATGAGCTTCTTCCTCAAAAACACACACTAACAAATAGACGTGGAGCTTTTGAAATCAAGCCTTTGGAAGGCAATGTCTGGGGGTTATCTATAAAAGGTAAACAGTAATCATCAAGGAAAAGACAACACTAATCATGGCATTCTGAAACCTAGTCCACACTCTTAAGCTTTTGTAGCAGCATCAATGCTCTTTGATCTCAGCATGGTTTAGATGAGCTCTTTGAAAGGGTACAGTATACCTGACCCATGTTCCTCCAGGATCAGTGAAAACGTAACTGTGGATGACACCATTAAACACTTTTACCTACTTTACTTTTTTATGTAATCTGCACATACATGCTTTTCTTAGTGCTACGTATGAAATTATTATCATATATATCCCTTTGAATCAAGGTAGGATGACACACACATATCCATGTACATAAGATATCAGAAAGAGTTCAATGTAAAAATAAAAATACAATGGCAATGGATTTTGTTGTATGACAGAACTGAATGGAGAATTTAACTAATAGCATAGAGCTTGAGGATACTATCAAGAACATGATAGCACCTTATTATCTCTTGAGAGGCATGATGGTTGGTGTTAATCTCACCTTGCTACATATTTGAAAGGTAGAAACCTCAACTGAGAAATTGCTTTAATTTCCTTAATTGACATGAAAATAACCATCCCGAACATGGGCAGCATTTTCTGATAGGATCCCAGATGAAAGGGGGCATGCCAGAATGAAGATTGTTGTCCTTTCACTCACTTGTTCTTTCCTGATGTTTCCTTTGTTAATATCCTATCCAGAGTTTCCCCAGGATTTACTGTCAGGTCAAAAGTTAAAGATCATCATGCACAGCCACATGTGACTGTTCTAGTAAAAGCCTGACTATGTCTACTGGGTATATAAACTCCCATTCAGAGCTTCATTTTCAATTATAAAATGACAACCAAGGAGCAAAATTGTTTGAGACATTCTTATATTCTAAAAGACAAGCTGAAAGCCTGGTGGCTGAGGACAGGCTTAGTTTGCTACAAAGAAAGCAAGCTCAAGCTTGCAGGGTGTAGAATAGCAATTGCTTTTCCACTTCCTTCTATAAGCTCAGCATAGACTGCCAAGAAGGCTCTGCAGGGTTACTCATAGTAATTTGATGACATAGATGGGCAGCAAGGCTTTTCTTTCTAACTGAACAGTCACCATGCCAGGGCCTGAGGGAAAACTCTCTGGAGAGACTGAATGAGGCTTTAAACTCTCTAGCCTGAAAGTGAGCTGTCCCATCTGTTCTCTACTATTAGTTAGCCTAAGTGTGGTCTCATGGCTGCATTCAACACTGA
>JADRCH010000077.1:9104559-9195823 GCA_019843965.1 Rhynchomys soricoides
CTATTAGTTAGCCTAAGTGTGGTCTCATGGCTGCATTCAACACTGAAGAACCTAAGGATTCATATTATCAGGTACTTACATGTATGTGTGTGCATACATAAGTTTTTATACATCACATGCATGTAGGTGCCCATGAAGAGCAGAGGGCATCTAGTCCTTGGATCATATTGCCTGGCACTCAAAAAGAAGAAATGTAGAAATACTTTTTAGGTAAGAATAGCACCTGAAAAGCAGACATGGAACAAAACCAAATCCTTCAGAAAAGCTATAATATCATTAAACATGTATAAAAGTATTGTGTTTAAGGCTGAAAAATAGCACAGTGGTTCAGCACTTGCTATACAAGCATAAAGATCTGAATTCAATCCCTAGCATCCACACAGAAGACTGGAGATATATATATATATATATATCTGCTATGTCTCTCTATTATTCTTTCTGTGTATCCTGTTTTGCTTTTTGTTGTGGTAAAAAAAAAAAATACTGTGACCCAAAGCAACTCAACAATAGAATATAAAAGTCAGCAGCCCGAAGGAAGGAATTGAATCAGAGACCATGGAAGAACCCTGCTTACTGCTTACTGGCTTGCCTTCACCACCACTCTCAAGAATGCTTGACTACCTTCCTTACAATCTAGAACCATTTGCCCAAGAATGGCACTGCCTACAGTCAGCTGTGCCCTCCCACAGCAATCATTAATCAAGAAAATTCCCCCACAGGTTTGCCTACAGACCAATCTGCTGGATGAATTTTTTCAATTGAGTGTCTCTCTTTCAGGTGTCAACTTGACAAGAAAAAGAAGAAAGAGGAGGAGGGAGAGGAAAGGAAAAGAAGGAGGAGGGGGAAGAAGGGGAGAAGGAGGAGGGAGGAGAAGGAGGAGGGGGGAGGAAATAAAGAATGAAACTACTAGAAGAACACAAACTCCTGACTTGAGCTCCTGCCCTGGCTGCCCTTGTTGTGGACTGATATGAAAGTATAAGCCTAATAAACCTTCTCTTCCCAGATTACTTTGGGTCATTGTGTTTTATAACAACAAAAATCAAAACAAGACACACAGAAAGGACAAGGGAGACATGCAAATAACTTTTTTAACAAATACTGCTGTCTGCTCCATTATAAAGAAGTGTATCTCTGAATCCCTGACATAACGAATGGTGTGCAATCTGTTTTGCCCAGTAGAATGAGAGCTAAAATAATACAGTCTAAGTACAAGAAGCATTTAAGGCCATCCCAAGATTCTCCAATTTATTCTTTTCTTTTTCCTGAGATCAGTAGGTCACAACCCAAAACTGCTCACTCGTCCTGGGCCCAGACAGAGGATATCAGAGGAGATGAGTTTCTAACATGGAAAAGACTAGAGCACAAAGAAGCTTGCATTGGTTTGATCATTTTTGATCATCAACATAATTTAGGCTAAGCTGATTAAATATACAGGAAAACAAACAATCTAATAAGCCAAGCAGTGGGAATGCAAAGGCAGACAATTACAAAAGAAATTAAGCTCATTGTAGACTATTACACAGCTCAACTTTAAGCAACTCGTTCATCCAACTAATATTAGTGCCTCTATGTACCAAGCATTGTTTTATGTGCTAGGAATAGAACAGTGAATAAAACTGATTCTGTTATTACCCCATGGAGCTTAGTAGAATGTGTGGATTCACACAGTAAACAAATATCAGCTAAGTTTATCGAGTTAGCCAGAGTTAAGGAGACTATGGGAGAAAGATGATCCAAGGAAAGGTAGTATAATTTATTCAAGAACTGTATTTGTATTTGTAATGAGACCTGAAGGAAATGAAAGGTGAAGCAATGGGGTGTCTGAAGATGCAATTTTCTAGGAAAAGTACTTTTTAAAAATTGAATATTGTTTGTTCATATGATGTATTCTTGTTATGGTTTCCTGTCCCCAATATCCTTTCCACCTTTCCACCAACCTAAATCTATACCCTCTTGTTCCCTCTCATTAGAAAACAAACAGGCATCTTAAAAGGTAATAATGATAAATATAAGATAAAATAAAAACCATCAGGGATAATGATGAAGCAGACATTAAGGGAGTGGCCAACAGATGTCTAACACAACTTGAGACACATCTCATGTCAGACAACCAGTCATTGACACTATGAATTACACTCCACTATGCTTGCAGAGAGGAGCCTAGCATAACTGTCACCTAAGAGGCTTCATCCAACAATGGATGGAAACAGAAGCAGAGAACCATAGCCAAACATCAAGCCATGCTTGGGGAGACTTGTGGAAGAGTAGAGGATAGAATCGAGTGAGCAAGAGTGGTCAAGGACACCACAAGAAGACATACAGTGTCAAATAACCTGGGTACATGGAGACTCACAGAGGCTGAACCACCAACCAAAGAGCATGCAGGGTCTGGAACAACCCCCCTCCCCACACATGTTTGTAGCAGATGTGCAGCTTAGTCTTCGTGTGGGTCCCCTAACAATTGGAGCAGAGCTTGTGTCTGACTCTGTTGACTGCCATTGTATCCCCTTCCCCTAACTGAACTGGCTGGTTGACCCTTAGTGGGAGAGAATGTACTTGTTCATATTACAACTGGATGTCCTGGGTAGGGTGATACCCAAGGGGAGCTTTCCCCTTCTCTGAGGAGAAGAGGAGAGAGTAACAGGGTAGAGAGAGTTGTAAAGGTGGGCTTGGGAAGACAGGAGGGATGCAGGGATAGAAAGTGAATAAATAAATACATAAATACATAAATAAATAAATAAATACATACATACATACATAAATAAAACAAATAAAAAATCAAAAATAATCTTTTGATGCAAAGATGTATGGATTAATACATACAGAAATCCCATGAAAACACAAAACCAGAAATCCTAATATATAAGTAGAAGACCTGTAAGGGGGATAAAAGCATCCCACAATATCATTGAGTTAGTTTTATGTAAACCATTGCCTCCTGGGTATGGGCCTGCCCATTATGTCCGGTTTGTATACCCAATGAGACCCAGTTGGAGAAAGTTAATTTATTTTTCTTTGGGAATGGTTGTCAATTAGAGATAGCTTCTTATTTAGGAAAGGAAGCATATGTCCACTTCTTCTCTCAGTGCTGGGGCATCATCAATTCCAGACATCTGAAGGCCCTATACATATTGCCAATGTCTCTGTTAGTTCATATGTGTTTCAGACTTGTTGCATCTGAAAGTCCTGTTGTATCTAGGTTTGGTTTTTGTTACTGTTGTTGTTGTTGTTGTGTTTTCCCTGTTTTGGGGGGTTTTGTTTAATTTTACTTTGTTACTTTCACCCCTACTTGTTCTTACACGATTTCTGTGTCGTCTTGCCTGTGGTTCTCTGAGCCCTGAAAGGAAGGATTTAATGGAGACTTCCCACTTAGGGCTGAGTGTTCCAAAGTCTCTCAGTTTCTGCAAATTGTCCCCATATATGGCAGGAGAGCACATTATTTGGAAATGTAAAGATGGAAGCCATAGAAAGTCATTCTCTGATTATGGCTGAGCAAGACATTGATCTATAAGAATAGCTGAATATCATTAAGAATACTTTCATTGTTAGGCTCCTTTAGTAGAAGAATAAGTTTTGGGTTTCCCCTTGATCCATGGCCTATATCTAATCTCACATTCTTGGCCATCCAAGCAGTGTTGGCCAATGGTTCCATCTCATGGATTGGGTCTTAAATCCAATCAATAATAGTTGGCTACTCCCACAACTTTTATGCCAATATTGCATCATCAAACCTTACAGCCAAGTTCTTAGATCACAGAGTTTGTAGCTAGGTTACTATTCACCTTTCTCCTCTGGTAGTATAAGTCATTAGGGGTGAAGGCTCTAGGTGGACACCAGCTCAACTTCTCTGTGTTCAATGTGTTATATAGGTGTCCTCTTCAGAAGTAGGGCCTCATTTTCAGTTGGGAAGAGCAACCAATAGACTTGGCAATAATTTGGGTTGTTCAGGAGTTTCCACGAGCCCCTTTGGCCAACAACTTAATTAAATGTAACCCATTTTCTGGCACTGAAGATTGCATTTGCTGGTTAGAGATGTCTAATTTGGGTTTTGTCTTCCTCATTATTGGGTGATTCCTCTTAGAGTTTTTTTTATGTATTTATATATGTTAAGATTCTGTTGTATGAAGTTTCAGGAAATGATGTTAATGTAACAGTCTAGAGACAACTTCTGGACTTCAGTGTGGCTAAGAGAAGACCAGTAAAAGCAGACATTGATATGAGGTTAGAGAGGCAGGCTTGGGCAAGGAAGTGTTCCACTTAGAACCCTAAAGACCTCAGTGTAGGGCTTTGGCTCTCATGTGGACTAAGTAAGAAACCATTAGAGGGCTTTGAACAGCACAGCCAAGATTGTATTTCAAGCTCATTTGGAACTTCTTGGAGTACACAAGAGCAGGGGCAAAGAAAGAAAGAAAGAAAGAAAGAAAGAAAGAAAGAAAGAAAGAGAAAAACAGAATATTATTGTAATACTGGGAGAAATCACCATGTAAACAACATAATGATAGAAACCATAGTAAGTTCAGTTCTGACAGAACTGGACAGACACACATGTTAGAAATCAGGAACAGAGATGTGCTGGGCTGGTGAGAAGACAGATTTTTCATGGTGAGCTTTATCATATTTTCATGTATATGGTGTTTTGATAAAATAGAAATAAAATTTGAAAGAGTTAATCAATTGTTTTCATAAGATATTTAATATCTACATTGTAAAGAGAAATACATGATAAAAGTGAACAGCATTGAGGAATTACCCAAGATGAAAGCTTCTCAAGAAATTTGATTTCTATATTTATTCAATCTGATAGCCAGAAAAACAAGATAAGCATTTAATTTTTTTATTAACCATTTTTGAAACAAATGATTCAAAAGTAGAAGACTGAGATTTAAAAAACTAGAATGTTCACAGTTGTTTTGTCTCCCATGCAAAAATCAATACACAATCATTTTTTGTTATTGAAACTGCCTCCTTGGATTTCATTTTTCAGTCTGTGTCAGACTCCTTATAGAGAAAACAAAACAAAACAAAACAAAACATCACCATCGAGGGATGAGCACAGGTCTCCGAACCGAACTGTTCTGGACTGGAACCAGCTCACTTGATGATTAACACAGAAAAGTTAATTAAGCCACTTCCATTTTCATTTCCCCAAGTGTAAAAAAGACACAATACTATCAAACAAGTAGTATTACTAGTATTACAAGTAGGGTTACTCTAAAGATTAAATGGCATCATATATCAACTTTAAAAATGTTTGCCAGGAAATAACTGTAGTTTATAAAAATCAGACCTACAATAGTATTAGCTATGTGAAACTCTTAAGTAAAGTAATAAAATGTAAATACGGGACTAGTAATGTAGCTCAGTCGAAAGAATCCTTGCTTACCATACACAAAACCATGGGTCTCACCCCTAGCCTGCACTGTGTAAACTGGGCAAGGTGGCACGTACCCTTTAAGTACTTGGCAGGTAGAGGCAGGAGAATCAGAAACTCAAGGGCATCCTCAGAAACATAGTGAGTTCAAGACCAGCCTGTGTCGTATAAAACCACATATATTGTTCTGACAGTTCCAGGATTCCCTTCATATTAGAATCAGATCTCTGTGCTGCCGAGCAGTGGTGGCTCACACTTTTAATCCCAGCACTTGGGAGGCAGAGGCAGGTGTATTTCGGAGTTCGAGGCCAGCCTGGTCCACAGAGTGAGTTCCAGGACAGCCAGAGCTACACAGAGAAACTTTGTCTCAAAAAAAACAAAAACAAACAAACAAACAGATCTTAGTGCCTTACCATAGCTAACAGAGCCCATCTGATCTAGTTCTTATCTCTCTAGTAAATCGAATTCATGCTTTTGGGCTATGACTCTTACAGTTCCCTCTGCCTAAGATTCTCGTTCTCCAGTATACTGATGCATACCTGACCAGGCTCTCTAATTTTATTCATGTTTATGCTAAAATATCACCTTCTTGGAACAACTACTATATATTATTTATCTATCTCAAGGTTGGGTAAGTCCCTTGTGAACAGGACTTTGTAATTCTCCTCAGCTGTAGCCACAGTACCTGAGGCTGCACAGCATCAGTAAGACAATGGTTGCAATGTAGATAGTCACAAGCAAAAGTGATTTCTATAGAAAAGAGACACAATAAGGAAAAGAGTGGGAGCTGAAGAGAGGGAGGCACCAGAGTTCATATTTGGGTGCTAGGAAAAGAAAGGAGATGAATAAAAAAGCATTGGCTGTTGAGTGAAGACCAGCTCCTGAGTCAGTATAAACCAGGCTCTCCTTCCTGCTGTAGAATAATTGATTTGTACAGTAACCAAGCTGAGCTTTAGATGAGGTCTCTCATCACTCAGTGGTGAGCAAACACTCTTTTGAGCCAAGATGTCCTGGACCAGCTGTCTATATTGAGGAGATCAATTCAATGAACACTTAAATTTTTGACGTCTTATACTCTGTCTGTTGTTCTTAATAAAGAATCATGAAATACTTTTTAAAAGCCCCATTAGAAGGGGACAGTTTTAGCACTTAGGCACCTAACAGAGCATATATATTTGAAGGTAAACATGTTAAAGAATTTATTCATTATTAGTGGGTGTTGTTATCCTAGTTAGGGTTACTATTACTTTGAGAAATCATAATGACCAAAAGCAACGGGTGGGGGAATTGTTTATTCTGCTTAAACTCACATATCATAGCACACTTCATCATGCAAGTCAGAAGCAGGAAGTCACACAGGGCAGGAGCCTGGAAGCAGGAGCTGACTCAGAGACTGACTGCAGGTACCGGCTTGGTCCTCTTAGCTTGCTCAGCCCCCTTTCTTATAGAACCCATGACCATCAGCCCAGGGATATCACCATCGGCTAGGATCAGAAACCTCTTTTATCAATCACAAACTAAGAAAAAATTATGCCCTACATGTTTGCCTGCCTACAACTGGATCTTGTTCTCAATTGGACTGCCTTCCTCTCAGGTGAATTTAACTTATATACAAGTTGATATAAAACTAGCCAGAACAGTTATCAACCTAAAGACATAAGTAGACAGAGAAAACTGATTTTTGTAATTCAAGATTATTTTTTGTACTTCAAAGCTCTTTAAATCTTTTTTAATATTTATTTACATTTCAAATGTTCTTCCCTTTCCAGGTTGACCCTTTGGAAACCCCCTATCCCATCCCACCTCCCTTGCCTCTATGAGGGTATTCCCCCACCGGCCCACCTGCACATATCTTCCCTTCCTGGCATTCCCCTATACCGGAGCATCTAACACCCTCAGGCCCAAGGGCCTCTCCTTCCACTGAAGGCCAATAAGGCACTCCTCTGCCACATATGTGGCCAGCACCATAGGTTCCTCCAGGTATATACTTTGGTAGGTGGTCCAGTCTCCAGGAGCATCAAGGGGCCTGACCAGTTGACACTATTGCTCCTTCCCCATGGGGTTGCAAACTCCCTCAGCTCCTTCAGTCCCTTCTCCTAGTCCTTCATCTGGAACCCCATGCTCAGTCCAACAGTTGCTGTGAATTGAATCATGGGTGTTCCATACTTTTGGGCTAAGATATGCTTATCAGTGAGTACATACCATGTTTGTTCTTTTGTGACTGAATTACTGCACTCAGGATGATATTTCCATCCATTTGCCTGCAAATTTTATGAAGTAATTGTTCTTAATAGCTGAGTAGTACTCCATTGTGTAAATGTATCACATTTTCGTATCCTTTCTTCTATTGAGGGACATCTGGGTTGTTTCCAACTTCTGGCTATTATAAATATGGCTGCTATGAACATAGTGGAGCATGTGTCTTTATTAGACGTTGGGGTATCTTCTGGGTATATGCCCAGGAGTGGAATAGCTGGGTCCTCAGGAAGTATTATGTCCAGTTTTCTGAGGGTTTGCCAAACTGATTTCCAGAGTGGTTGAATCAGCTTGCATTCCCACCAGCAATGGAGGAGTGTTCCTCTTTCTCCACATCCTTGCCAACATCTGCAGTCACCTGAGATTTTGATCTTAGCCATTCAGACTGCTGTGAGGTGGAATCTCAGCATTTCCCTGATGACTAAGGATTTTGAACATATCTTTAGGTGCTTCTCAGTCATTCGAGTTTCCTCAGTTGAGAATTCTCTGTTTAGCTGTTTTCCAATTTTCTATAGGGTTATTTGGCCCTCTGGAGTCTAGTTTCTTGAGTTCTTTGTATATATTCTATATTACCCCTCTATTGGACATAGGATTGGTAAAGATCTTTTCTCAATCTGGTGGTTGTTGCTTTTTTCTATTGACAGTGTTCATTGCATTACAGAAGCTTTGCAATTTTATCAGGTCCCATTTGTTGATTCTTGATTTTAGAGCATAAGCCATTGGTGTTCTGTTTAGGAACTTTTTCCTGTGCCCATGTGTGCAAGATGTTCCCCCACTTTCTCTTCTATTAGATTCAGTGTATTTGGTTTTATGTGGAGGTCCTTGATCCACATGGACTTAAGCTTTGTACAGGGAGATAGGAATGGATCAATTTGTATTCTTCTACATGTTGACCACCAATTGAGCCAGCATCATTTGTTGAAAATGCTGTCTTTTTTTCCCCTGGAAGGTTTTAGCTCCTTTGTCAAAGATCAAGTGACCATACATGTGTGGGTTCATTTCTGGGTCTTCAGTTCTATTCCATTCATCTACCTGCCTGTCACTGTGTCAAAACAATGTAGTTATTATCACTACTGCTCTATAGTACAGCTTGAGGTCAGGGATGCTGATTCCCCCAGAAGTTCTTTCATTGCTGAGAATAGTTTTTGCTATCCAGGTTTTTTTGTTATTCCATATGAATTTGAGAATTGCTCTTTCTACATCTATGAAGAATTGAGTTGGAATTTTGATGGAGATTGCATTGAATCTGTAGATTGCTTTCAGCAAGATGGCCATTTTTACTATGTTAATCCTGTCAATCCATGAGCATGGGAGATCTTTCCATCTTCTGAGGTCTTCTTCAATTTCTTTCTTCAGAGACATGAAGTTTTTATCATACAGATCTTTCACTTGTTTGGTTAGAGTCACACAAAGATACTTTATATTGTTTGTGACAATTGTGAAGGGTGTCATTTCCCTGATTTCTTTCTCAGCCTATTTATTCTTCGAGTATAGGAAGGCTACTGATTTGCTTGAGTTAATTTTGTATCCAGACACTTTGCTGAAGGTGTTTATCAGCTGTAGCAGATCTCTGGTGGGGGGTTTTGGCTCACTTAACTATAGGATCATATAATCTGCTAATAGTGATGTTTTGATTTCTTCCTTTCGAATTTGTATCCCTTTGACCTCCGTTTGTTGTCTAATTGCTCTAGCTAGAACTTCAAGTACTATATTGAATAGATAGGGAGAGAGTGGACAGCCTTCTCTAGTCCCTGATTTTAGTTGGAATGCTTCTAGTTTCTCTCCATTTAGTTTATGTTGGCTACTAGTTTGCTGTATATTGCTTTTACTATGTTTAGGTATGCTCCTTGAATTTCTGATCTTTCTAACACTTTTATCATGAAGGGATATTGAATTTTGTCAAATGCTTTTTCAGAATCTAACAAAATTACCATGTGTTTTTTTCTTTGAGTTTGTTTATGTAGTGGATTACATTGATGTATTTTTGGGTATTGAACCATCTCTCCATCCCTGGGATGAAGCCTACTTAATCAAGATGATTGTTTTGATGTGTTCTTGGATTCATTTTGCGAGAATCTTATTGAGTATTTTTGCATCGATATTCACAAGAGAAATTGGTCTGAAGTTTTCTTTCTTTGTTGAGTCTTTGTGAGATTTTGGTACCAGTTAACTGTGGCCTCATAGAATGAATTAGGTAGTGTTACTTCTGTTTCTATTTTGTGTAATAGTTTGAAGTATTGGTATTAGGTCTTCTTTGAAGGTCCAATAGAATTCTGCACTAAACCCGTCTGGTCCTGGGCTTTTTTTGGTTGGGAGACTTTTAGTGACTGCTTCTATTTCTTTAGGAGTTATGGGCTGTTTAGATGGTTTGTCTGACCCTGACTTAACTTTGGTATTTGGCATCTATCTAGAAACTTGTCCATTTCATCTAGATTTTCTTATTTTGTTGAGTATAGGTTTTTGTAGTAGCATCTGATGATTTCTTGAATTTCCTCAAAATCTGTTGTTATATTTCCCTTTTCATTTCTGATTTTGTTAATTTGGATACTGTCTCTGTGCCCTCTGGTTAGTCTGGCTAAGGGTTTATCTATCTTATTGATTTTCTCAAAGAACCAGCTCCTGGTTTTGTTGATTCTTTGTATAGTTCTTTTGGTTTCTACTTGGTTGATTTGAGCCCTAAGTTTGATTATTTCTTTCTTGCCTTCTCTTTCTGTTTGTTGTATTAGCTTCTTTTTGATCTAGAGATTTCAGGTGTGCTGTTAAGCTGCTAGTGTATGCTCTCTCCAGTTTCTTTTTGTAGACACTCAGAGCTATGAGTTTTCCTCTTAACACTGCTTTCATTGTGTCCCATAAGTTTGGGTATGTTGTACTTTCATTTTCATTAAATTCTAGGAAGTCTTTAATTTCTTTCTTTATTTATTCCTCAACCAAGTTATCATTGAGTAGTGTGTTGTTCAGCTTCCGTGTGTATGTGGGCTTTCTGTTGTTGCTGCCATTGAAGACCAGCCTTATTCTATAGTGATCTGATAGGAGGCGTGGGATTATTTCAATCTTCTTATATCTGATGAGATTTGTTTTGTGACCAATTTCATGGTCAATATTAAAGAAAGTACCATGAAGTGCAGAGAAGAAGTTATATTCTTTTGATGTAGGATGAAATGTTCTATAGATATCTGTTAAATCCATTTGGTCCATAACTTTTGTTAGTTTCTCTGTGTCTCTGTTTAGTTTCTATTTCCAAGATGAGAGAGGGGTGTTGAAGCCTCCCATTATTATTCTTTGAGGTGCAATGTGTGCTTTGAGATTTAGTAAAGTTTCTTTTATGAATGTGGGCGCCCTTGTATTCAGGGCATAGATGTTCAGAATTGAGAGTTCTTCTTGGTAGATTTTTCCTTTGATGAGTATGAAGTGTCCTTCTTTATCTTTTTTGATGACTTTTGGTTGAAAGTTGATTTTATCTGATGTTAGAATGGCTACACCTGCCTGTTTCTTGGGACGATTATCCTGCAAAACTATTTTCTCACCCTTTACTCTGAGGTAGTGTTTGTCTTTAGCACTGCGGCACATTTCCTGTATGCAGCAAAATGCTGGGTCCTGTTTACGTATCCAGCTTGTTAGCCTATGTCTTTTTATTGGAGAATTGAGTCCCTTGATGTTAAGAGATATGAAGGAATAGTGATTGTTGCTTCCTGTTATTTTGGATGTTATTTTTATGTTTGTGTGTCTATCTTCTGTTGAGTTTGTTAAAAGATTGCTTTCTTGCTTTTTCTAGGGTATAATTCCTCCTTGTGTTGGTGTTTTCCATCTATTATCTTTTTTAGGGCTGGGTTTGTGGAAACATTGTGTAAATTTGGTTTTGTCATAGAATATCTTGGTTTTACCATCTATGGTAATTGAGAGTTTTGCTGCATATAGCAGCCTGGACTGGCACTTGTATTCTCTTAGGCTCTGTATGAGGTCTGTCCTGGATCTTCTATAGCTTTCATAGTCTCTGGTAAGAAGTCTGGTGTAATTCTTATAGGTCTGCCTTTATATGTAACTTGACCTTTTTCCCTTACTGTTTTTAATATTCTTTCCTTGTTTTGTGCATTTGGTGTTTTGACTATTATGTAACAGGAGGAATTTCTTTTCTGGTCCAATCTATTTGGAGTTCTGTAGGCTTCTTGAATGTTTATGTTCATCTCTTTCTTTAGGTTAAGGAAGTTTTCTTCTATAATTTTGTTGAAGATATTTATTGACCCTTTAAGTTGGGAATCTTCACTCTCTGCAATACCTATTATACTTAGGTTTGGTCTTCTCATTGTATCCTGGATTTCCTGGATGTTTTGGGTTAGGAGCTTTTTGCATTTTGCATTTTCTTTGACTGTTGTGTCAATGTTTTCTATGGTATCTTCTGCACCTGAGATTCTCTCTTCTCTCTCTTGTATTCTGTTTGTGATGCTTGCATCTACGACTCCTGATCTCTTTCCTAGGGTTTCTATCTCCAGGGTTTTCTCCCTTTTTGATTTCTTTATTGTTTCTATTTCAATTTTTAGATCCTAGATGGTTTTGTTCATTTCCTTTGCCTGTTTGATTGTGTTTTCCTGTATTTCCTCTTTAAGGGCTTCTAGCTGTTTACCTGTGTTCTCCTGTATTTCATTAAGGGAGTTATTTATTTATTTCTTAATGTCTTCTATCAGCATCATGAGAAGTGATTTTAAATCTGAGTCTTCCTTTTCTGGTGTGTTGGGATATCTAGGGCTCAGTGTAGTGGGAGAACTGGGTTCTGATGATGCCAAGTTGCCTTGGTTTCTGTTCCTTGTGTTCTTGCCCTTGCCTTTTGCCATCTGGTTATCTCTGGTGTTAGCTGGTCTTGCTCTCTCTGACTGTGGCTTGTCCCTCCTGCAAGCCTTAACATCAGTACTCCTTGGAGACCAGCTCTCTCTGAGAGGAATTTGGTGTTGGAGATCTGTGGTACAGGGTCAGCTCTGGGGTGCAGACAGAAACCAGAAGGATCCTGTTCCCAGCTGTTCCTTGGTTCCTGTGTCCTGATGGCTCTGTGAGGGTTCCTCTTGATCAAGGAATTTGAACAGAAGTGGTGATCTTCCTGTGCTCAAAGGTGTGTTGGCACTCCTGGGAGACCAGCTCTCTCTTGGCACTGAGTATGAAGCCCTGTGTCACAGGATAAGCTCTTCGGCCACAGAAGGAAACCAGAAGGCCACTCCTCAGTCCCTGTGTCCTGAGGGTTCTAAGCAGGTCCTTCTGAGCAGAGGTACTGGCCTTACCCCAGCTCTCAGGCTTGTCCACACTAGGCTCTTTCCCTGTGCTATTTGGGTATGGAGCCACTTGGCACAGACCACAGGAGTAAATGGGAAAGCTCCTGTCCCAAGCTGTTCCTCATTCTCTGTGTCTTGAGGATTCTGGGCGGGTCCCGCTGAGCAGTGGTGCTTGTCTTACCTCCACTCACAGGCTTGTCTACACTCCTGAGATGCTAGCTTTCTCTCAGCACTATTGGCTATGGAGCTTTTTGGCACAGACTGGGGTCCCCCGCCACAAAAGGAAACCAGAAGGCTCCTGTCCCAGGCTGCTTGAATGGCCCTGTGTCCTGGGGGTTCCCACCTCAAAACATCTTATGTACTTCAAGAACAATAATTCAGAATTACAAAAGTGATCACATCATTCAATGTTTCCTGTTTTAACTGTTGTTAAGGAGTATAATTTAAACAGAATGAGTTAAGATGGACTGTGTTTTAGATAACTGAATTTCCAGCTTTTTCACTTAAGTTTGAATGTCATACTTAACATCAGCATTTACACATGGATGATAAAATACTGCTGAATACAACTAGTAATGAGATTTACATTAACAGCTTTCTAGATTAGATAAATAACAGATGGGAGAAAAACAATTGTATTTTGTCTAATATGATATAGGCTTCCTCTGTGTTACTCTACAATATATTTCTTTTGCTCAGTAGCTTTTTCAAAACTTTCTCTAATCTGATGAGTGTAGTTTTATTTCTTGGGTTCCTAATACAGAATCACTCAAACATAGCTAAAAACCTGTGTTACTTGATACCCTATCAGCTTGTAAGCTTTCTGCCTCAGCATACAGCACAAAGAGTTTCATGTATAGAGTGCCACGAACCACACTTTTAATCTTTAATGGTTGACATCAATGTCTGGACTACCAGTAGCCATCAGCTTTCCTTTCCATGATAACTCAGGAGATACTATGGGGTTGAATCTGCAGTACAATCATCTGCTATTGGCTTCATTAATCTATAAGCAAACTATGAAGCAGAACAGATTCTTGATCTAGGTCATGGTTTCACCTTACATCCACATCTAGACCAGTAATTCTCAACCTTCCTGATGCTGTGACCTCTTAGTACAGTTCTTCATGTTGTAGGGACCCCACCCATAAATTGTTTTCATTGCTACTTCATAACTGTAATCTTGCTTCTGAGGCAGATCATAGTGTAAATGTCTGTGCTTTCTGACAGTCTTTGGCAACCCAAAGGGGCCATGACCCACAGGTTGAGAACCACTCATCTAGGATTTATTTGTCACTTTTATATGAATAAAATACCAGAGGACAACATGAAGCAGAGCTACTGAGAGCAGAGCATGCAGTCCCTGCTTTCTTGGTTCCATGCACTAAGGCAAAACATCATGGTGTTAAAAGCATGGTAAGGATGAGGTTCTTCACCTCATGATGGACAGAAGGTAGAGGTAGAGAAAGGGACAAAGAACAAGTTATAAACTTTAAAGACACATCCTTAATAACCTACTTTCTAAAGCTAGCTTCCAATTCCCAAAGATTCTGCCACCTCTCAAAAGAGTGACACCCAGTGGGGAATCAAGCATTCAACCCACAAACCTTCAGAGGACCACTTTCATACTTAAATCAAAACTCTAAAATTATCTTGAAAATAAAAACTAACTTCCCGTAGTCTAAACTTCATGCTATCAGTACTGTATAAGCCTGTAATTTTTCTGGTTGATAAATCAAAATATTTTTTCCACCAATGTTTAAACAAGATAAACAGATAGAATGTCCATTGTAGCTTTACAGTCTTGTCTAACTCTTTAACAATTGAACATAACAATGTTATCCATGACGGTCACTCATGAGAACCTTGCAATCCAGTGATAACACTCTCTCTCTTCTCTCTCTCTCTCTCTCTCTCTCTCTCTCTCTCTCTCTCTCTCTGTGTGTGTGTGTGTGTGTGAGAGAGAGAGAGAGAGAGAGAGAGAGAGAGAGAACACACACCAGATAAAGAAAGATAAGATAGTACTAGATAGGCAAACCCAACAAGCTCCCCTCCCCCACACCTTATTCCTCACTCCCCAGAGATTTCAAGTTTTAGACAGAATGCAAGTATCTTCTATTTGTCAAAACACCCATCTCTAGAAACTGCTGCACAGTGGCCATCTGAATAGAAGTTAGGGGTTCTGTTTCTTCACCTAGAATGATGGCTGCAGCTGATTCCTAGATGGCAGGAAATTGCTGCTTCTTGGTAGACAACTTATGCTGAGGATTTGGATTACTCCTTCCCTGAGAGTTTCCGCTAGTGTTCAGGCCATGCCCTGGCAGACCTGTTGATACTCTGCAACTCCGTTTCCCTATCTTAAGCAGTTTGGGTCAGGGCTAGGCACCTTGGTCAACTGATTCATGCCAGTTCACACATGTAGGCATCATTCAAGCATGACAGTAATTGTGAGACGGTCAGAGTGTGTAAGGGGGAATGGAAACAGAGACAAAGGACAGAAGCTGTGACCAGCCTCAAAGTTGAAATGAAAAGAAGAGCAATCTTCCTCTCACAAATCTGTCAGGTCATGTTCATACCTGGATCTAACAGGAGAGCCCTAAGTGGTTAGGATGTCTTAGTAGTCTCAAAGAAGGATAAAGTACAAAAGCCCATGATTAAATCCATTGATTACACTGCAGAACCTATTCATATGTCCGTGTGTGAGAAGGGGTTAAGAGAGTGTGTGTGAGTGTGTGTTCTGGGAGAGAGAAGGTGTTGTGTGAGAGTGTGTGTATTTGAGTATGTTTGAGAAAGTGTGTGTAAGGGAGAGATGTGTGTGAGAGAGAGTGTGTATGACAGCAAGAGATGTATGTGTGTATGTGTGGCTATGTGTGAGAGAGATGTATATGAGAAAGTGTGTATGTGATTGTGTATATGTGTGAAGAAGAGTGAGTGTAAGTAAGTGTGTGTGAGTGTGTATTAGTATGTGTGTGAGTGTGTGTATGTGTGAAGTAGAGTGTGTGTGTGTAAGTGCATGTAAGTGTGTGTGAGTGTGTGTATGTATGAAGAGGGGTGTGTAAGTGTGTGAGAGTATATGAATTAGTGTGTGTGTGAGTGTGTGTATGAGTGTGTGTGTGTGTGTGTGTGTGTGTGTGATATATTATTTAGTAATGTGATGGTCATTCTTAGTTGGCCTTTGACTCCATCTGGAATTACCTAAAACACAGTAGCTAGGTACACCTGTGAGAGATTGTACTTAATTAAATCATTTCAAGTGTGAAGACACAGCATTAGTCTGGATCATTTTAGATGGGAAGATCCACCTTTCATCTGGGCCACACCTTTTGGTGGCAGCAGCTTATATAAAGACCATGAAAGAAGGTTATGCTTGCTCTTTGCCTGCTTGCCCTCACTCACAAGTATTTTTCCTTCACTGGCATTGGAACCTACTTCTCTAGGATTCTGGCTTATATGAAATATACTGAAATATATTCTATCATTCCTATTTTTCTAGAGAATCTTGAATTAAACAGGTAAATTGATCTTTATAGTTTTTAAAATAAAATACTCTATTAATAAATCTTTTTGTTCTTGTAAATATGGCCCAATATTTAAAGCAAGGAAATTGAGGTATGAACTGCACAACAGTGTGTACACAGAATTTGGAAACTGAGTCTTATTTTACATGCACAGGAAAGACTTCATTGAATGAATCTAGGCCTAGAAAATTTAGCCCAATTACCACCATTCAGTATTGTTAAGCCATCTAAGCAAGTCATGTAATTTTCATCAGGATCCTTTCATACATATTCAAGACTATATAATGACAGTAGGAAATACCCATTTCTACAGTGAATTAATTAGAGAGAAAAATTTAGTTTGAATCCATCAACCGGGAATCTTTTTATAGATTAATTATTGATGAATTGTTCATCAGGTGTGCATAATTCTACAGTGACAAGATTAGTCTTGAAAACCATTCAAAAGCACTTTACTCACAGGAGCTCTTAATGGCAGATTATATTAGGTAAGTTTTAAAGCTAGTGTGATTTCTTTGAAGGATAATTTCTGCTAAGTATTGTTGGAAGTATGGATCGGTAGTATGTTTATTGGCATTATTAGTCCTTTGTAAATTACTTCGAAACATCACACAGCACTCATTAAGTATCTAAGCAACAGAAGCAGAAGAACAAAGCCAAATCTCTTGGGAGAGGGGGAAGGGGATAAAATAAATCAATCACATAACATGCTTTCATTCTTAATCTTATTTTAAATACAAATGTACATACAGTGAAATGCTAATTACATACCGTGTCTTGTCTGCCACATTATTATAGACGGATACCTTACCTAATAGTAACGGTTCATCATTATTTTAAATATTCTGCAGCAAACAAGAAATCCCTCCCACTTTGCCTCTTTCCTTTGTTCCTTTTAATTCTGTCAGCTACGCTTCACTCGTGGGAGTGAATTTAAAGAATACACAGAGCCTGTGAAGATATTTACATTTATGTATGCCCAATTCTGCTTCCCACTACAATGTGCTGAAAGAAATAGTTGGACTCCCAAAGGGCTGAGTGAATACTGGGAATGAACTAAACTCACAACTTCCTGTGTTCCATCTTTGAACCACAGGTTCCAAGTTGGAAAACATGGGAGCTACAGTGGCTTGAAACTAACCTGAACCTTTGCATGGTTAGGTGTTATGTGCATTGGTGCAACATTTTCAAAAATGTAGCTGGTATTGATCAAGCTTATGGGCCTTAAATAATGCCACAAAGTATGAAACTTTAAATACTAGAAATGATTAAATAAACGTACAATTAGAAAAATGTCCAGTGGATTCTAATATACAAGAGTCTTTTTCAGTGTATATTGTATTATTTCCCTACCTGAGTGAATCTGTCAAGGCATGGTAAATTTGTTTCTTATGTCATCGTATATTTTTCTGTCTTACTTGCCTTGTGTTAGAGTTGCTCTAAAGAATCATAACTTCCATGGAAATTAAAGACATGTATGAACTTGTGCCTCATCCATATGACCTCAGGTTGGGGGAACAAATGTATATCACCAGGGAGAAAGCAAGGAAGAGTTTTTCAGTTTTTTGACCCTCATGATTTCCTGGGGGAAACACAGAACAGTGCTCAGGTCACACAAGGGAAGCAGCATCAGAGCAGGGAACTACAGGCAATTGTCATCTGTGCCAAGGAAGAGGCAATGCAGAGTGAATGAGCTAAGGATTGTCTAGTTTGAATAATTTCAACAAGCTTGAGTACAGAGACTCTCTGGTCCTCTGGCACTTGGCTCTGGAGGGACTTGAGCAGGTGGATGATAATACAGTATTTGAGAGACCAGTAAAGGAGTTATGGACATTTGGTCAAGAACGGCCTCTAACTATGGCCTCTATTCTAGTATGCTCTTCTGTTAACTGTGCTAATCACCATAATCAAAATCATCTTGGAGAAGAAAGGGTTAATTTGCCTTACAGTTTACAGACCATAATCAAGGGAAGCCAGGGCTTGAGTTCAAAGTAGAAAAGGAAGCAAAGACTATGGAGGGATGCTGCTTAATGACTTTCTTCCTCTAGCTTTCTTGTTTGGCCCATGTGCTTAAAGATAGCACCACCCACAGTGAACTGGGCTATCGCACATCAAATAGCAATCAAGAAAATGCTCTATAGACAGGTCCAGGCTGATAAGATGGAGGCAGTTCCTCAACTGAGGGCTCTTCTTCTTAAGTATGTCAAGTTGGCAACTAAACCAACTATGACAGTCTCTCAATACAGTAAAGATAACACTAATTTAAAAACAGTATCACAATTATGTAATAGCATATAAAATAAAAGACATAGATGATATATAGAGATAGATGGAGAAAGATTAGATCTTATGGATAGAAATGATAGAGAGAGAGATGAGTGTGAGAGAGATGTATGAAAAGTTAGAGACATACAGGGAAGAGCACAGAAACCCCACCAGAATTTTCAGAAATACAATGGTGTCCAGTATCTATATAAAAACAAACACCTTATGTTAAAGCAAGTATCTTCAATTGCTCATTTTATAAGCACTTTCTTTTTAAAATATAACAGTTGAGCAGTGGCTGACAGAAGACGAAGAATCATTTATCACTGATACTCCAAAATTTAATCCATTTGAGCAGCATCAAGATCCATATTAGTCTATGACATAGACTTACATAGAGAAAGCCATAGGGAGTAAATGGAGCCATAAACAGACAGCAGAAGACACTCCTGCAGACCTGAGCTGAAATATTGCTCCACCTGCAGAGGGGTTCGCCCCTCCCTGGGCAGAAGCTTGGGAAATGAATAGAAGAATTCCTCTACATTCAATCCATTTCTTAGCTTCTCTTTATGTGGATGTGTAACAACTGCATGTAATTCTCATTTCAATGTCACTTGATTCTTCATGATGTTTTTATCTATTTGTTATTGCAAAGAATTAATAAAGATGAATGACAGAGTTCTAGTGTCCAGAGCAAAAAGACCAAATGGTATATAACCTTTACATAAAAGAATTGTCCCTTGCCAGTGAAGCCAGGCCACTTGCTTGCCATGGGTCTATCACTATACATGGTAGCAGTAACTAAATAAAATGCTGGTGAAAACACACTAAATAGGATTCCTTTGCCTTAATCTGTGTCCTTTTTCTCTTATAGAAGTTTTAAGACCTTCAAGAGTAGTCTTTGTTCACTGAGGCTAAAGATATATTAATTTTCATAGCCATATTGGTTACATGATCATGATAAGGCATATCAAATCCAAAACTACATGTCTCTAAGGTAGAAAACCAATGGTTTTTCAAAATTACCTGACTCAGAATCTTGTGGTTAAGTGTAGGGATCTGTATTACAAAACGTTTGTAGAGAGGATATCTTGTGTATTGGATGGATGCAATGCCTGTCAATTAAAAAGCCTCTGGCTTCTGGCTTAGGCAGGAGATAGGAGGAGGGCCATAAGGGAAAGAGGAGAAGATATCATGGGGTAAGCCATCGTGAAAATTGACCATGAAAGCTGGCCAGTCTGTGTAAGAGTAGTCCAGACCAAACATGGCAAGTCATATCTCAGGTAAACTGAGAGAGAAGTAGATACTAATAGCTTAAAGGGTAGAGATCTGCCCAGCTCTAGTGCATTAAAGGCTTATCATAAATATAAAGGTTGTGTGTCTTTTACCTGGGAACTGAATAATCAAAAGCAGGGTAGTAACCCCTTGTTAACATTAAATACTACAACAAAAGTTCATCTACAACATAGAGAAGTTTATAGCTCTTTCTGATGCCTTGGGACAGACAACTTTCTTAGTATGAACGGAAGAGAGAAGGAAGCAGAAAGTTAAACCTATCACTGCCCAGCACTGTCCTGGGTAACAGGAACTAGGATTTTTGTAATCATTTACTCTGCTGCTGAAACACCCTACCCTCGTGAGTAAGGCATACTCCAAAATACATTTGAGACAAAAGAGTTCAGTATAAACTTGCCTCAGGGAGTCCCATGCCTGCAACTTTTAGGTTTGTCTCTTTTTACCCAATTAGTACTTGGTTGTCTTAAACTTCTCATCTTTTACCATCTAATCACTTCCTGGAGTATCACCCTTCCTCTAGCCCACATCAAACATGTGTTTACTCTGCTTTAATACAGCAGGTTTCTCAGAGTTGGTGAGAAGCAGTGGGAAGTGACATGAAATGGGAAAGCTGGACTCCGCACTGCCTTCTGTCTTTGAGGACCTATTTTTCCAGTTACCCACAAAAATTTAACTTCTTATTCCCAGTTTTTCCATACACAAAGGAGAAATGAAGTTAGACTTTGTCAAAGCCCTGAAATTAAACAAGTAAAGAAATATCTAGTACACATTTGAAAGCTCAACATTGCACTCTTGAGTTTTTCTTTTTGGGAAGGATGAGATGCCCGTGAATTCCATAAAATGTTTTTATCTTGTAGTGGTTGAGTGAGTCCGGAATCCATTTTTCATATGACAGCTCTGTCCATTCCCTGCACATTATGTCCTAATTTACTCGGTAGAACTCAGTGAACTGAGAGTATCAACTGTCCTTCCTAAGCTAAACAGAATTCATAGAATGACACAATTATCATTCTCTACACTCATAGCTGCCCAGGTGAATCTAGAGATCCTGTGTCCAATGGCCCGTACATGATCTGAGAATGTCCATTTGGCTGAAAGATGTCTGAGTTCTGGGCCTCAGTAACCACTGAACACAACAGCTCTCTTCTGCCACACCCCCTTTTCCATTATACTGAAGGTGAAGGCATGTGATGGAAGCTGCTTCCCTGACACTACACAGACTCTCCTGTTTTCTCCCAGAGGAGAGTCATAGGCAATGTTTGTGGTGATCTGCAAACCATTTAACATCACATAACCATATTATCATTGCTGGTTTTTTGTTTGTTTATTTGTTTAGTTTTTTGTTTTGTTTTCTGAGACAGGGTTTCTCTGTGTCGTCCTGGCTGTCCTGGAACTCACTCTGTAGACCAGGCTGGCCTCGAACTCAGAAATCCACCTGCCTCTGCCTCCCAAGTACGGGGATTAAAGGCATGCGCCACCACTGCCTGGCTATCATTGCTGTTATTATAACAAGGTCTATGAACCCATTAAACCCACTAGTTTACAATTCTTTACAGGCCTTAAAAGGACAACTCTCAACTTCATGTGGAAAATCAAAAACCCAAAGATAGCTAAAACAATCCTGAACAATAAAAGAACTGTTGTCATACCAGTCCTAATTTCAAGATATGATAGAGCGAAAGTAATAAAGTGTCAGGGTGTTTGCATAAAACCAGACACATTTATCAATGGGATCAAACTGAAGAGACATTGTAGAGGATTGAATATGCTTGGTCCAAAGAAGCAGCGATATTAGGAGGTGTGGCCTTGTTGGAGGAAGTGTATCACTGTGAGCATGGCTTTAAGATTCTCCTCCTAACCAAGTGAAAGCCAGTCTTCTGCTAGCAGCCTTCGGATGAAGATGTAGAACTTTCAGCTCCTCTTACACCATGCCGGCCTGGATGCTGCCTTGCTTCTGCCTTGATGATAATTGACTGAACCTCTGAACCAGTAAGCATGCCCCAAACAAGTGTTGTCCTTGCAAGAGTAAGTGTCTGTTCACCAGTAAACCATAACTAATACAGACATGAACTTTTTCTCCTATAGACACTTGGTTTTTCACAAAGAAGCCAGAAATGCACACTGGAGAAAATGAAAGCATCTTCAACAAATAGTATTGGTCAAACTGGATATTTGCCTGTACAAAAATGAAAATAGACCCATATATATCAATATATGTGAAATCCCAACAAGATTGATTAAACTGCCCCAGGATAATACAAAGCTAGACTTCAACTCTCCTCGTTTTTGGTCCAGTATTTTTTTTAAGAGAGTCACAGCTCTGTAGATCCAAAGGCCCATTAAATAGGGAACTATGGGACTGAGGAATAAAGAAATGATTTCTCTAGAGTTATAGGACTAATTAGAGGTGGAGGAAAGATGAAAACCCAGCTCTTTTGCTTTCAAGTCTACAAATGTCATCCCTAATGAAGACAGGGAAGCATTGACTAGATACAAGCAAATTAATAAATGGAGTGGATGTAGGAGCACAACTGCTAGGGGCATGATCAATAGAACAGTTAGAAAAACAAGCACTAATGATTTCTTTCTAATTGGCTGGTAGCTATTCAAGAAGAGAATACAGGAAATAGATTAAATAAAACTGGTCTCATTAAATGGTACAGATATGGACAGAGATAACTTTTAACTTACCCTGCTTTCCTGGTCTTTTTACCACTAACTATATATATTTACAGACATGCTTAATGGGTAGAAATATTAGTGCCAGAGATAGTATAACATCCATATGATTCCTAATATGGTTAAAGTCTGACAGTCTTCAGATACATGATATAATATTACAGTTTTTATGGAAATGGTTTTCAAAAAACTCCTCCACAGCTCTCTCTTTTTATTATTTTAAGGTATTCAAATATTGACATTTAACTTCCACTCTACTGTGTTTCTTTTCAATTCTTAATTCTTTGTCCAAATAAACTATTATGAGAAAATAATAACTAGTTATCATACTCTAGGGCATGACTTTGGATCTCCCCAGATTTACTCTTGCTGCCTTAAGATTCCTTTGATTACCATTTCCACTCATTTCACAGGGAAGAGAACTGGAGTAGAGACAACAAGGCTTCCAAAAGGATCAGAGAAAAATTTGGAGAGGGAGAATCAATAACCGCTGTGTTCTAAAGAGTGGGCAGCAGTTATGGTGCCTGTGTAGGGTTCTCAATTAATCTGCAGAATAGTTTCATAAGAAGAGTGCTGTCTCTTTAGGGAAGAATGAGGAAGAATTAAGGTTAAGTAACAGGCACAGGCTTATGTAGCTGGTGTGTGACTGGGGAGTATAGAATAAACTCTTTCTCTCCTCACTGCTGATTCCTTTAGATTTTTAAATTTGGAAGACTTAAAAATGTTTTCACAGTAAACAGTACCTCTAAAATTTATCACTAATAAATGAAGTTCTCCAGTTGAAGTTGAGATTAAGAGGCATGCAAGTGATTGAAATTTATTTCAAGCTATGGGTCTGAAGTAGTACGTGGTCTTCCATTCAAAGCGAACTGACTTTGCAGGTGTCTGATGTTCAGACAGAAGTGCAGATGATGCCTTTTAAAAGATTATTTACTTGCTTATAAATAACACTATGATTTGCATAAATAAAGACAGAATAGGCAACTAAAAATTACACCCACAAAAAAAGTTCAGTACAGAAGCTAAAGACGTTCCAGCTGTGCCTTCCCAAAACTGGCAGATGTGGCTTACTTTATAGATTTGTTGAGTAACCGTGACAGTGTCTAGTATATACAAGAATATGAGCAAAGAGCAAAATAAAAAAGTCATTCCTGATCTTTTGTTGAGATTGAATAATTATAAATGATAGGGACAATTATAAATTGTCCCCAAAATGATAGCAGTCCTTTGATGCTGAAATAAAGGGAGGGTGTGAAGGTTATAATTTTGTCAACTTGGCACAACCAAGAATCACCTGTGAAAACAATATTCATGAGAGGCTGCTTGCCTATGAGCATGTATGTGAGGGACTGTCTTGATTGCTTTAAACTAATCTGGAGACTCATTCAAAACGTGGATAGCATCATTCTCTGGGTTTGCATCCCAGACTATACCACAAAGGAAAATGTGAGCTGAGCAACAACATGCATATCATCTTCCTGCTCCTGGTTGTGGATGAGATGTGACCAGTTGTTAAGTTCCATCACCTTGACTTTCAGCTATGATAAAGTGTAACATGGAATTCTGAGCTAAAATGAGCCTTTTCTTCCCTAAGTTGCTTTTGGCAAGGCATTTTATCACACCAACAGGATACAAAACTTAGACAGAGGCATCATGGATCTGAGAGAAACTACATTCAGATTACATGAAAAGACTGCTTCAGGAGAGTATATGAATGAATTGTAATGTATTTTTTCTTCTTTCATAGGTGTGAGTGTATGGTTATGTGCTTGTGTGGATATGTGTACACATGCATGTGTGTGGCTACATGTGCATATGTATATATATGCATGCATCTGCACATGGACACCTGAAATTGATATTTGGACTTTCTGAATAGATTGTTCTTCTACTTTATTCTCTCTCTCTCTCTCTCTCTCTCTCTCTCTCTCTCTCTCTCTGTCTGTTATGTATATGAGTGTTTTGCTTGCATGTACATATGTGCAACATATATGTACTTGGAGCCTGAAAATGTCATCAAAGGACATCAGAGCTTCAGGAACTGGATCTATAGATGAATATAAACAACTATGTGGGTGCTATGAACTAAACCTAGGTCTTCTCCAAGAGCAAAAGTATTCCTGAACACAGATACATCTCACCAACCTCTGCCTGTTCTTTTTGAGGCAAGGTCTCTCAATTAAATTCAGTGTTCAGTGATATGGTTAGTCTTCTCAGTGGACAGCTTGTTACAGCTACTCCTGTCTCTACTTTTGCAGGCTGGAATTACATCCCTCCACATCCACATAGCATTTATGTGGGGTCTTGGGAGCCTAACTCTGACACTTCTGCTCACGTGGCAAGCCCTTTAATTGCTGATGCATCTTCTCAGTACATGTAGCACTTTTTTATAAATAAATAAACAAAAGGAACTCAATTTCCTTCATATCTATCCACACTTAACATTCCACTTTTGAAATCATATCTGAAGGCTTGCATGATGCCTCAAAATGCTTGCTGCCAATCCTAGGACACACAAATGGTAGAAGAGGAAAACCAACTCCCACAGTTGCTTTTTACATACATACAAACATACACAAATGCACACACACACACTTTTTTTTTATTTAAAGGATACCTGAAAAACATTTAATGGTATTGTGACAGATTCAGCATTAGAGGGGTTTCTGCTTCTGCCTTCATTAGCTACACTAACATTTCCTCTTTTATGCCTGATGATGCATTCTGCCACAAAGTTATTCTCAACATGGAAACAAAGCCCTTCGTTTTTCCAGCTTGATGAAGGGATGAATAAACACCCTGGCTAACATCCTTTACTCGATTCACATGGAAGGTGTCTTAAATACAACATTTAATTTTATTTCAAACTGTTACCAATTGTTGTGGCTTGAATCCCAAATGTCCTCCAAATGTGCATATGTTAAAGGCTTGGTCAGCAAGTGATGGGATTCTTGAAAGCAACTGGCTCATGGGAGATGTGAATTCATCAGAGTATTAACTCATTGATGGACCAATAATTTGCTGGTATTATTAGGTAGTGGTGGAAACTAGGAGATGAGGAGTTGTAGTCCTCAGAATGTGATTCTTGGAAGGTCCTTGGATCCTTCCATCTATTGAAAAGGTTTCTGGGAAGCTCCTCTTTCACATTCCTGACAAGAGGCCAATAGCAATGAAGTGTGCTCACCAGAAACTTAAACCACCCAAACATGGAGCTGAAATAATCCTCTCTTACTTTAAGTTGCTTTGATATTTTGTGTCAGCAACAAAAAGTGGCAAACTTACCAATTTAGATGTGATACAGAAATTGAGATGTTGCCTGGTCAAAAAGATGTGGAACAGTAATGCAGTAAAGTCACAGGCTGCTGGTATAAACAACATCTACTAATAGACCAGGAATCTTTAACTTATTCTGTAAATGAGATCACCTAGAAACATTGTTAGGCATTTCAAACTATTCTGTCTGTGCTGTAGGCAATACACACACTAAAGAGTATGGCCACATTCTGATCAACCCTATTTACCCAATACAGAGTGGCTACACTTGGCCAGCCAGCCATAGGTTGCTGATCTCTTGAATACAGTGGGTTTTAGTGGGATTGTTTCCTCTGAGAATTGGTAGGGTCTCAAGCATGTTTCAATTCAACTTTAAAGCCTTTATAACAGCATAAAATGTAAGGTTTGGTCATGGTTAATTAGCCTTAGAAAGGATTATTTCCATAATTAAGCCAATTGTAAGGCCTAAAGCTAACACAATGCTGCATTAGAGAACAAGGTCCTACAGGCATTTCTTCCCAATCCAAATTCCTGGGTAAAATGTGTTCAATATCTCATAACTTCATAAAACCTTTTCAGATAGTTTCTTCATGCAGATGTTAAGATTACTGATGTCATTGCTAGAAGACGGGGAATGCATGGTCGA
Source organism: Rhynchomys soricoides (assembly GCA_019843965.1). NCBI lineage: Eukaryota > Metazoa > Chordata > Mammalia > Rodentia > Muridae > Rhynchomys > Rhynchomys soricoides. The sequence goes on from JADRCH010000077.1 coordinate 9,131,119, forward strand.
GGAAATTATCTTCATAGTTAGCTTAGAAAGAATCAGGCTGTGTGTTGAAAATTCTTTCCCACTGATAAGCATAATTACTATGCTATTGATTCCCATCTTATTTCAGAAAAACAACACAAACAACTTTGCTTTCGGTGATACGTAAAAAGGTGTTCCTTGTTCTTGACATTCACATCACGTATATTCCATCACTTTTTATTAAGTTTTTAATTTATTCTTCTCTCATATATTACATTCCAAACACAGTTTCCCTCCTCTCTTCTACGCCCAGTTACTCCCCAAGCCCTCCTCATCTGCTGCTCCTCTATTTTCCTTCAGAAATGGGCAGGCTTCTCAGGGACATCAGCTAAACATGGCATAGCAAGTTGCGATAAGACTATAGGACTTCCACAAGAAGACCAAGACACATAACATATATGCAGAGGGCCTACGTCAAACCCATGCAGGCTCCCTGATTGTCTGGTCAGTCTCTGTGAGTGCCTATGAATCTGGTCATGTTTGGTTCTATCTTGGGTCTCTCTTCTATCCAGTTTCTGGCCCTCCAGGCAGGGTCAGAGGTGGGCTCCCTCTCGTGACATGGCTTCTTAAGATGGACCAATCATTGGTTGGCTACTCCCACAATATCTGCACCACCATCTTTTTTACCCTAGCACATCTTTGAGGCAGGACAAATTGTAGGTTAAAGGTTTTGTGGCTGGGTTGGTGTCTCGATCCCTCTGCTTGAAGCCTTGCCTGGTTACAGAAGATGGCCCATACAGGATCCTTATCTCCCATTGCCAGGAGTCTTAGCAGGGGTCACCCTCATAAATTCCTGGGAATTTCCACTGTACTGGGTTTCTAGCTCGTCGCCAGCACATGTACATTTTTATTGAACTAGATCTTGACTGTGACAACTTTCAGGGGTGGAACATAGATACACAGGCCACAGTAATGATCCATGCCTGTTTGGTTTATGAATACATAAAAGCTAAATGAGGGTTTTCATGAGGTGACCAGGAAGGAGCTACCGATTCATATGGCTGCTATCTTGAAGTCCTGGTCCTGGGTGTTCTTCTTCAATCTCTGGTAGTTAACGACAGAGAAAATGGCATCAAGATGTTGTAGTTACATTTAATCATTTGCTATTAAAATACTTGCCATGAGTAAGTCAAAGTACAAATGCCATGAAGACAAGGAAACGTTAATATTCTGCCTCCTCCCATACTGTGCAGTCTACACTAACACGCAAGTGCCCAAATTAAATCATAAACATATCGATTCTTAGAAAAGCAACTAAAGGGATAATATTTTTAACTGTGATTCTCTAATGAAAATTATTTAGCTTCATTTAAAATATTAGAATGTACAATGGACATAATAACTCTGATTTCAAAGTAGAATAAAACAAAATGAATGTTTTTCAAAGTTAACCACATGTGCTCATAAATGCTGCTTTGTAAGACCGTCTCTTGAATTCTCCCATCCCCAGGGAATGTAGAAAATAAATGATGATCAAATATTAAACCAGTTGTTCATTACTGACTTCCACACCACCCCCTTCTGGTTATTATTAACAGTGCTGGAAGATACCACATGCACAGGCACCTTTACCAGCTGAACTGTCTCGCTCGTCCAAGATATTCCTTTTTGCTGAGGGCAGTTGTTAATAGAGAGACCCATGGCTGGTAAAAGTGGTGAGAATAAGTAACCATTGAGTGCTCAATCCTAACCAGGACATCACCCTCTTGCCAGGGCCCAGGCAACTACAAAAAGGAGCAGAGGAGGCAGAGGAGGAGTACCGTACCAGTACCATGAAATGATGAAGGTCTCTGTGGTGATTTGAATAATAATGCCCCCATAGCCTCATAAATTTTAATACTTGGCCCCAGCTGGTGGAACAGCTTGGGAAGTATTAGGAGGTACGTCCTTGTTGAAGGAAGTGTGTAACTGGGAGGCAGACTTTGAGGTTTCAAAAGATCCCTTTCCCATTGAGATTCTCCCACTCGGCTTCATGGTTTTGTATCAAGATGTGAGTTCTCAGCTACTGTCTTAATGCCTGGCCTTCCCGCCTGCTGCCAAGCTCCCTACCATGATGGCCATGGATTCTAATCTTCTAAAACCATGAGCCCCAAATCAAATGCTTTCTCTTTAAAGTTGCCTTGGTCATGGTGTTATATCATAGCATTAGAAAAGGAACTAAGACAGTTGTGTTTATTGTTACCATTCTGGTATCTGTGTCAAAACTCAGACATCCCTGGGGAATATTTTTTTGAGGTTTCAGACAGAGGCAGGACTAAAAGAGGCCTAGCAAGCCAAGCTATGGAAGCTGTGACTCTTATGTGTGAGTTAGATGCAACCACATTCATTCTCAGCCCAACACAAGGCATCAATAGAACAAGATTATTTGTTCTTTGTACTCTAGGAAGATAAAACAGAATGTTGACTATGTTCTAAGTAACCAGTTCAATGTTAAAAGTCAGATAAAGAATAGTAGCATTGTTTAACTTTGCTACAAAAGTGTTTTATAACATATATGATATTATGTGTGTGTGAATTTAATTATGTAATAAGTAATTTTATAACAAAAACAAGGCCTCCAGGCACAGAGAAAGGGAAGGTTCAGACAGCCCAGTCTGTCCCAGCAGGGGCAGGTGAAATCTCTACATAGTACTGTAGCCTGGGCTTATCACCTATGAAGCAGCCAAGGCATTTTAAATGTATGTCTGCTTCAATGGACGATATTAAGGATAAGCATTTCTTGGAGTTTTAGTTTTTATGTTTCTTTTTAAGAAAAACTCTATAAAGACTAGAGATAAATGGAAATGCTATGCTTACTAACTGCTAGTATGGAAAGAATAAATTCAAAAAATGTTGCCATAGTAAGAAAGTGTTAATTAAAAAATATTTTCACAAGAATAGAAACCATGATATATATATCTATATATAGATATATATATAGATATATATATATAGATATATATCTCGTGTAAAACATGGTGATTTCCTGTGTGTACATATGGTACACATTTTACCATATATACATATGTTTAGATTGCATAAACTAAACATTGCTATTGAGCTATTATTTTGTGAGAAGAATACTTAAAATCAATGATGTGATTCTCAAATTATAATACATTATTGTTATCTATACTATGGCTGCATACTACCACTTTTTTTCTAAGTAGATTGGGATAGCAATAACCAAAATTTAAATGAGTAAAAAAGCATTATTTCACATAAATCTCATAGCTGCCAGATAAAGGAATATGACTCTCTAAGATAAATTTCAGAATATCCATTCACTTCTAAAGAGCATCTCTGAACATTGAAAGGAAGTAAAGTATAATTGCAGAACTAGTCAAAGGAAAGAACAGAGTTAGGGAAAATGAGCCTGTAAATCCTCACTAACAGAATAATATTGCAGAAACAGAAAGCATCCAACGCTAAGCTGCGAGAATTACCTGCACATTTCCTTCTTGGAAAGTCGTATTTGCTAGCTTAGCTCAACAATCATCTATTACTTACTGCTCACTGATTCAGTGAACGCTTCTGCCTGCTCACTAGGTACAGCACTTTTCTTGAGGTATAAAGTGTACAGATAGAAAAGGCAAGCCTCCCTCAGCAGAGCATGCACCCTAGCCAACAGGGAAAAGTGTGATGGAATGCTCCCTTGGCCCTTTCCCTGGGGAATAAGCCTAACACAACAAAGTAAGTGAAAAGGATCATTTGGGAGATGAAAAGATCCAGTGGGAAAGTACAAAATTGTAAAGGGAAGAGAAAGCAGTCATCAAAGGCTGCATTAGAAATCAAAATACACTGTAAGTCAGAGGCTTGCACCTATAGGAAACCCCAGGATAACCGTGGTGGTACACCCCTAAGCCACAGCTTGAAAATTACTTCCTAGCATTTGTCCCTTGCATGTAAGCAACAACTGTGAGAAGTCGTTGGGCAGCTTCATATTTACTACAGAAGTCTCAGATTCACAGTTGCTTCTGATAGTCAGAGTGGAAGTCAGGGAGGGCTTCCTGGAAATTACATTTTAGATCTTAGGGGGCAGAAGCCATGGGAACATAGTAACAGCATTTTCTGAGGCTGGTTATTGAAAACTTCCCAACCAGAGAGCTCAAGGCATCTTGTGTTTATGTGGTAGGTGTTACACAAATAAACATAGAGTTGGGCAGAAAAGGATTGGCTAACAAATGAAACTAGATAGGTACGCAAGTGCTAGGTGGAATTAGCTTTGAATCCTAAGGTAAAGATATAACTCTACCACCATAATATCTGTGAAGTACATGATTAGAGATATGCTGTATAGTACCCCAGCATGACTTATATAGCATAATCACAATATTTAGTCAGAAATGTGCTTGATTTCTGGGGCTCTCAAGCTTCCTGGAGGGTGCTGCCATAGAGTAGTGCCTGTAAGACCTTGGGCTTCCTTCATTTTTATCCTGGCAAAGGACCTCTCTATTTTTTTAAGTGAGCCACTAGATTGTAGGACTCCAATCTTCTTCTTCTCTTTTCCCCACTGTTTCAGTGTCTTGGAAAATCTCAGTGTTTGCTTTCTAACTATCCACTGCACATTACAATGAAAGTCAACAACAAAACTACTTCTTTTTTCTTTCTTTCATTAAGAGCTAGAAAGATGTGATCCTTAAACCCAGGAAGTGGTGGGGAGTGGTGTTGGAGTGGTGGAAAGAGAGCAGGAAATATATAAGTTCATTACCCAGTAATCTTCCCAATGTAACAAGGAAAGGAGGAAAAATCAAAGCAGTCCTGATTTCAGTATTAACAAAGTCATTGCTCTTCAGCCACCATGATCACATATTTCGTATGTAATTGTACTTGTAAGTTTTGTGGGGAAATGCATATTCTTGGAACAAATTCTCACTGTTAGGCACTCAGTAAGTAAGCTGCTTTCTTCTTTCTACACTTTCATTGAGAAATGAGCCTTATATGCTGCCTGTAGGTTGATAAAACACAACACCTTTTCTGCCCCGAGAACTTCTTAACTCCCCTTTTCTTTGGGATCTTCAAACTTCAGCACATATACATTAAGATATTTGCCTGGGATTTAATAAAAATTATAGGATGTATGAAATTTCAGTGCCACAATGCCAGAAAAAGTGCACCATCCCTGTACTTTTCACTGGAAAAGCATTGTGTGAGAGCCTTATTAACAGCGTGTTTCTTTATGACTGGTACAGGGAAGCAGTTAAGCTTTCCATGTTAACTTGTTAGTGGGTACTTGTCACTGGTACCCATCTGGGTGATGCCAACTCTACCACCTGCTGCTCCACCTAGCAGATGCCAAGCATGTGTGTGACCTTGCTATCATGCAGAAACTCTTCTCTTCCAAATGAAAACTAAGTAGCCTTTACTATGAATATGAGAGCTATGAATGGATTGTGTGTACATATGCACACAATGACAACTGTGCCTTTGGGCTGGTTGCCTTCTTGCTTCTAAAATGAGAGCATCCCTGCACCAAGAAGGACATCGTGATTCCACTTGACCTATTGCAGGCTTCCCATCATGTTACTCTCTACCCATCCTTTTGATGCTCAGGTAGCCTCTCAGTACTGCGCCTTTGCATCCCACTCCTTTCTTCATCTTCTTTTCATCTCTGTTACCCTTTACTGTGGAGATGCATAGTTTATGAGGATTGTGACTTCACAGACGGGGTCTGCTGTTGCCCAGCAGGATTCAAAGGTGACAGCGGGTGACTACTGGAGATGCATATTCATTTTGTTGCCACTGTCTTATGCACAGCTCTACAACACAGAGACCTAACCTCTCCTGCTTGTTTCCATTGTTTTGACTCTGGCATCTACTCCTCCTGCCCAAGGGATGGTGAATAACTGACAACTGAGCATAAGCTTAATTTGTATGCCTTGTAAGAGGATTTTATGCTGATCTGCTTTGTATTGTTTGAAATATCAAAGGCCAGGCCTCAATGTCTGGAATAATTACAATATCCCATATGTAACACATTCCTCAGAAAATTATCTGGAGGCACAGATAACTTCTCACATCAATTTTGAAATAATTTTAAATTTCTTTTAAATTAAAAAAAAAAACAATAAAAAGAATTCTATTTCTCTTTTAGGGAAAAGTTTTCTCTGGCATTTTGAAAGTAAACATTTTTATTTTACAATGAGAAATGAGATAGCAAGCATCATGTCAGATAGTCTCTCCTCCTGGTTATCTGAGTACTCATCTAGTTTTAGTTTTCTGCCAATATTTTAAAGAATGCGTCTGTTGTGAGCTGTGTGTCCTCGGTGCTGTCCTCCAGATCCAGGTGTGTAAGTCCTCTACAGAAGCCTTCCGGGGAGTGACTGTATTCAGAGACAAGTTCTTGGCAGAGGCCATTAAATGTAAAAAAAACTCTGTAGTATATTCTCTAACCCAGCATGAACAGTGTCTTCTTAAAAAAAAGAAAGAAAGAAAGAAAGAAAAGGAGTTTGAACATAAACAGGTATAAAGAGAAGCTGATATAAATCTACAAAGAGAAGCCATCTTCAGGTCAATGAGAGGAGTCTGGGGCAGATCTTGTAGAGTCCTCAGGAGCAACCATCCTTGGTTGTGAGCCAGATAGCTGCTAGCCAACTGCTGGTACCATGACTTTCGACTTCTAGCTTTCAGAAATGTGAAAGAAATGATGTCTGTTCTATAAGCAGCCCAGAATGTGGACCTTTACTACAGAAACTCTAGAAACTAATGTAGCACTCTCTTGCCACTCCAACATGAAAGCTGGCACCTGAGCCTAGAAGGCATATTCTATCTTCCTGTCTGCAATAGACTAGACCAGAGCGGTGAGCCTAATCCAGAGACATTAAACACTCACTGTCTAGGAGCCAAGAAGAGGCTAAAAAATAAATTGAACCAAAATGCCAAGCTAAAAATATTGGGAGGTCTTTCAGTTACTCTGCTGCTCCTTGGATTCCGTGCACTGGAATAATATACCCCAGAAAGCAAAAATCAGGAATGGAAGAGAAGGGAGATTAGCTGTGAAGAAAAATGAAAAGGGGGAGTGAGAAAGATAAGAAAGAAAAATTAGTTATGATGCTGACTTGATTTGTCACTAAAGCCAAATCCACTCATTCCTCGAGTCATCAGGCTGAACTAGGTGGCAAACTAGCAAATCAGACCCTGCCCTGAGTTTCAGAAACTTGAGAACTAGAAATGTTTTGCTTTCTGATTATTTTCTTTTGCCACACCTCTGTCTCCTTTGATTAACACCGTTGCACTGATCACAGTCGTTCAGACCATCTTTCATGAATGTTTCAAAGTGTACTTTTAAGTAAATTACTCACTACTGGTGAATAGATTCGAAGCCATCTTTAGTGTGTGTGTTAAGCTCTGTTTGGAGAGTTCTGTCTACATGCCAACGAAAGAATGAAAGACAAAGCCAGAAAGTTCTTTTCTAGTTATCATATTTAAGAACCATCCTAGGGAAAAAAATTCCTGAAGCCAAGAGAAGTTGCTATGTTAATCTTTCTTTCTTTTGTTCTACAGTCTTCTATTTCCCAGTACTGTCGTCAATTTCTTAGCCTCCACTGACCAAACTTCTGAAGTTGGCCTTTCCCATAAAGTATTTCATGGTCTAAAATTATTTATTCTTCATTGTATCATGTCCTGTTACATAGCTAAAATTTCCATAAACACAGTGAAAGAGCAATGGGAAGAGTTAGCCTTTAGGAGGGAGATTCTGTTGTTTGGGACACCGTGGATGGAACTGGAGGGCACAATACTAAGTAAAATAAAGCCATAGAAGGACAGATACTGCATGAGTTGCACTCATATGAAGAATTTCAAAAAGTCAGTTCAAAGAATGGGTATGTAGAACATGGGCACCCATGTCCTGAGGCAGGAAGGTGAGTAGATAAAAAAAGATATTTGTCAAAGTTCATAAAGTCTTAGTGAGCAAGGACGGTGGCAAAGTATTTAGGGAACCACTTATGTAGTGTTGACTACAGGTAATAAAATATTATAATTCAAAAACTGTTTGCTTCAAAGAAGCATATGAGATGGTAAATTCATTAATTAGTTTGGTATAATCATTTTATAATATTTGCAACTCTTAAAAATACATAATTGTTATTTGCAACTAAAATGTTTAGAAATGAATGTACATTTTTCTTAATGTATTCTTTATCAGGGGGAAAACAATAAAGTTGAGTTAACATGTATGAAATTCTTTTCAAATAACGCTGTACACTTCTTATATAAGTTTTCTGATTTTTAAGTATATTTTTAAGTCATTATTGTGTGTATGTGTGTGATGAGAGAGGGATCATGCCGAAGCATGAATATAAAGATCCAAGGACCACTTTGTGGCATTGGTTTCTTTCTTTTACCTTCACTGGGTTCTAAGGATCAAATTCATGTCATCAGATTTATACAGAAAGTATTTATGCATTGAGCCATCTCACCAGCATGATTTTCACCTTTTCAGAAAGAACTTTCTTAGTTTAAATTGCTGTCAAAACAATATAATTATAGGCCACAGGGGAAGAAGAAATCTTAAAGGTCCAACGATACATGCATGGGAAACCACCATGGGAATGGGACAGTTCCCTCTGGAGAGCAGTTCCTAGTGTCACTATTCCCATATCTCTTTTTAGGTTACTTTCCTCAATTTCTGTATTAGGAACCCTACAAGTCCGAAGAATTTATGCAATGTATTTTCCTTAAAGGGTTGATTAAAAGTACAAATAGAAATTTAGCATAGGGTCATCTGTGTTACAGTTACATCCGTTGATTTAATCAGCATGACCTATCATTCATTGATTCAAGAAATAATATTTTACTGACTTTACATTCCCAATCACAGCCTCGCTCTCCTCTCTTCCCAGTCCCACCCTGACAAATCCCTCCCCTCACTGGTTCTTCTTCTCCTTAGAAGCAGTATTTTTAACTTACTCATTTTACCATCCCACTCACTGCCTTACCCCCAGTGACCCCCTCCTACAATCCTTCCTCTATCCCTCCTCCCCTTCTCCTCTGAATAAGTGGGGGCCCCACCTGAGTATCCCCCTGTAGGGGGAAGACCTAATACTAAAAATTGGTTCCCTAATTGGTTCTTGATTTGGTCAATAAAGAAGGTGAGAACCAATTGCTGGGTAATGGAAACGGATGGGACTTCCAGGTCCCAGGAGGAAGAGAAGAGATGCAGGGAAAGAGGAGGCTTTCAGCAGGTTTTGGAACAGGAGGCATGCCACAACCATGTAAGATTTTGAGCGGCTGGAAACAGTGGCCTCGCCCACCAGCAATTGGCTGAAATAGGTTAGCTGAACCCAGCAATTGTGCGATCTGGCTTGTTTTAAAATAATAAAGCTGTCTAGTGTTTTTCCTCCGAGGAGCTAAGGTGGGCAGGAGAATGAGGGAAGCTGGAGGAATAGCTGGTGGCTTGGTGAAGCTAGCTAAAGGGGCTAGTTGAATGCGGACCGCAGCTCCCAGATTTCCTTGGTTGGGGGATGGTTGCAATGCAGTTGGAGCAAGGGGAACTAGGAGAGGTCAGAGCAGGGACTGTGGCACCAGGCAAGGACGTAGTATGTTTTTAAAATTACATGCAACATCCCCCCACCCTGGTACATCAAATCTCTGCCAGGTTAGGCACAGACTCTCCCACTGAGGCCAGACAAAGCAGCCCAGCTAGAAGAACATATCCCACATACAGGCAACAGCATTTGAGATAGCTCCCACTCCAGTTGTTCAGGATCCACATAAAGACCAAGCTGCACATATGTGCAGAAAGGCCTAGGTCCAGCTCATGTATGTTCTTTGGTTGGTGGTTCAGTCCTAAGAGACCCAAAGGTCCAGGTTGGTTGACTCTGTTGGCCTTCCTGTGGAGTTCCTATCCGCTAATGGACCTGCAATCCTTCTTCTTGTTCTTCCATAAGAGTCTCCAAGTTTCGTCCACTATCTGGCTGTGAGTGTCTGCATATGCTTAGAAGCAAATTTTGATTCCCTGTTTTTATTTTCATTCATGTTACTTAGGACTCAACAGTCCATACAGTATATCTTTGATGTCATGGGCTTTTAAGATCCTACAAGCTTCAATAAAACATTGTCTATAATCAGTTCAACTCAATATCAGCGACAAATAGTTGCTGAACTCAAAAATGCTGACATAGGTAAAGTGTCTTTTTCTAAATGAGATAATGATAACATCAGTTTTCCTGGTCAAAGCATGCATAGCTCTTGCTTAGACAGATGACAGTCTGTGACAAATATGCTTAGAGACTTTGGTTTTAAAATTCAAGGAATTGTACATATATTCTTTATTTTACAAATAAAGAAATTGGATCAGAGAATAATTAAGGCCAGAAAGCTAGTTTGTAACAAAGCTAGGATTTGGATTCAAGGTCTGTACGCCTGATCATCACCAGGTATGTGTTGGTATAAAATTATTTTCTGTATATTTAATTTTAAAAAAGAGAAACTCTAGATTATTAATAATAATTTGAAATGTACTACATATATCAAGTTGAAAGCACTGTGCAAAGGAAAACAGACCCAGGTTAATTCTAACTGGACTTCATGCCCAAACAAGGAAATGATACAGAAAATACCACAAAGTACAACTAGCCCCCAAGGAAGAATAGCATTAGGGAAAGTTAGCTCAACATGGGCTTGTTATCTTGGCTCCTGAAAAGTACAATTACTTACCTCAGTACCTCCAACCAATGTGAGACTGAGAGTAATTAAATCTGAGGTAAAGGATTCTGAACATGTAAACAGACACACAGAGAGAGACATGCACACACACACACACACACACACACACACACAACTTGTTGATCTTAGACTTTCCCTTCATGTGTCCCTCAGCTTTCTATGGCTGTAATGAAGGACCTGCCAAACCAATTTCAAATAGAAAAAAATGACTTTGGTTCATGGTTTCAAAGTTTTTAATCCAGGGTCATTAAGCTTCATTGTTTCTGGTCCAATGTAGAGAATATCGGAGCCAAAGTGTTGCTCATTTTCTAGGCAGGAAGCAAATGAAAATGAAGAAGGAACTGTTCCCTCCACCAGACCCTATCTCTATCTGATTTCTCCTACCACCCCTCAAGCTTTGAATCTGTCAATGATACAATCCATTAACAAGGTCAGGGCCTTATGAACCAATTACCTCCTCAAAGGTTCCACCTCTGAACTCTGCTTAATCATGGTATGAGTCTTCAGCATGAGAGTTTCTAGCTGACATTTCGGAGCCAAACCTTAACAGTTTTGGGCTAGTTCAACAGAATTGCAAGATCTTATTATAAACATATCCATTGTAATTCTCTGAAGTGATGATGAACTCAGTAAAGATACAGCTACCAACTTGGACAAACTAACAGTATGATCTTGACAGTGCCCATAAATGTGAAATAAGGCCTTAGATAAGCCATTTTTGTGAATCTTCATTTCCTTAAAGGTAAGATGAAGAGGGTTGAAATTATATGATCACAAACAATCTATAATTTGGCTATTAAATTCAGGAAATGATGGAGTCTTCTTAGGTAATGTTAGCCTTTAGCCGATTCTATTATGTTGGATAATAATTTTGGAATATTTTTAAAACTTATTAAGCATGCTGCAGTTTGAATCTATGGTAGTTCTGTAGGGGGAGGGGATACTCCCGTTATAGCCGTAATTTTCTCCTTAAGTCAGATTTATCAGCTCACATTTTTGCTTGGGAGTCAACATATAGTATAGGTTTAGGAAAACTGTCTTGAAGTCTTCAAAAGCACTTTGGTGGGCCTCACCCTCATAGTATGGTTTTAGTAGGTTAGGTGCCTCTGGCCAAGTATCTAATCATCACGGGGTTTCCTGCAATACTAGGGTTTTAACACAAAATCCTTTAACACTGAAGCCCTTCCAGTACTTCTGATAGGGATGAGAATATGCACTCCCTACAGGTCACCTGGCCATGTTGACCCAGCTGACCCAAAGACCATATTATGGGAACCTTTATTCTAAACAAGTGGATCTCATCTTTGGCTTCCTACAGGAATCACCTGAGATATAAAAAAAGAAATGTAGACTGTGACCTAATTGATCACAATCACAACATGGATATTGGCCTTGCTTAGAGTTCTTTAGGTGATTCTAGTGTGCAGCCAAGGAAAAACAACAACAACAAAATACATGAAGCTAGATGCAGCACTTTGACTCTAGCCTGTTAACACCCTGCAATAGTAGCTTTTCCTAACACCCTCATTGCCAGTGCTGGAATTCAGGACATCTTAATTTCCTGCTCAGATTATTGCCCCAGTTATATGACTGGTCTCCTTGCTGCCATGGTTCCCAGACCATCCCTACTTTATCTTCTGATAGCTGCTAGAGGATCTTGCTAGCATAAACACTAGATTCTATCACTCCCTTGCTGAGCATCCAGTACAATACATGCTATCTGCTCTAACAGACTGTTACCAGTTCCCAGCAGCTTGCCATACCAAAGCCTGAGTCCTTGTTTAGCCATTGTTTAGCAGCTGCTCTTCCCAAAAGTTCCTCTTTGAGTGACAGCGAATCTCCGTCACCCACTCTCACTGTGGAAAGATAGTATTTATTTTTACTGAGATGCTACGTAATTCTAGCTGCATCCCCTGGTATGTGATCTGTTCCTTTATAATTATCCCCTTTTCCCTCATACAAATTTATTTTTATAGGGTTAATGTTATTTAAAAATACAGGGAAAATTGTTGTTTTGGGAAGCCTTTTCTTGCTTTTCTATTCCATCATACACTCACAGACCTCATTATATATATATGTGATACAGACATATTCATTGTATCCTTCTGGATGACAAAACAAATGTTTTGTTTTGTTTCATTTTCATACCTAACAGTAGTTTGATGCCTGGTACAAAGCAGATTGTGAATAAAAGTTTCTTGGAATAAATGAAGAGCAGTTAAGGATACCAAAGAGCCCTGACTCTTTATCATGATTCCATATGTGTAGCATAGAATCCCCTACTGCATACATTTCTGTGTGTCCAATTGTTACCTATTACTTTATTAGTATAAGCAAGTCTATGACTGTGTAGAAAATCAACTGACCATTAAACACAGCCCTGTTGAACAGCTTTTCTGTGTATATATCTAAATGTGACGATGCTGACTCTAACAATGATATTAAAATGGGTCACGGAAAAGTATTTTAGGAAGGAAAGAGATTTCAAATTTAAGAATACATTTGTCGCAGGCTGTTTAAAAGGAAGGAGGTATACTATATGCCACTTCCACTTTGAGAACCTTGGATAGTCGGTATGAGAACATTATTTGAGATCCACAGAGTACAAAAATAACCGGTAAGGGCAGCCACTGAAGACACATTTCCACTTTCATTGTTTCCCCCTGGAGACCTCCTTTTGATGAGTGTCATAGCCTGGTGGCCACTGAGGACTCTGCAAGCTCAGTAACCTCCAAGTAGTGTTACCATCTTCCAAAGGCAATCCCCCTTCTCCTCCTTGTCATTCCTCTTTTGTATGTTACCACTTCAACGGGCATGATTGCCTGCCCCACTTGCTTATTCTTTTTTACTAGAAATGATCTGATATCCATCAGGAAGTGAATGGTGAGTTTCTATTCCTTATTTCCACAATTTGCTGAGAAGTGATGAGATGGAAATATGTATGTGGCCATAGTCAAACTTTTCTGAAATACTTCCACTCCTCTCTCCGGATCCACTTCCTGCCCCTCTTTACATTTTTATATGCTCTAGGAGCTAAGGTTGCTAGGAACGAGTCTTTTCTGGCAGGATTTGGTCATGGGCTACAGCAATACCTAATCAGGGAGCTGTTCTGCTCATTCACTCATTTGGCTTCCCCACTGTGAGTCAACTTAAGTCACCTACCACTCAGCATAAGGCCACAGGTAACCTTGGCTGACCTCCAGAGTTCCAGTTTCTCTGTAGAGTCTCTTGAATTGCTCCATCTTCCACAGTTGATGGTGACTTCGTATACTTGCAAACTATACAGTGTTTCTGTGCCTTCTATTAGCTTCCCTTTGCCCAGTAAATGACCTGTTAACCATGGGCAATGCAGATCACTAGAGTGTCCCCCTAAAAAGTTTCATATATTTCCTCCAGAACTCTAACGAATACAACAGACCAGCAAGTAACAGATGCTTGGCAGCCAGTCATGAGGCTACAAATAGACCTCATACTTAACCTTTCTCCATGGGCTAGAAATGCTTGAGCAATTAACAAAAGTGTAGCGTCTTTATTACCCTTGAAGACCTTTCTAAGAGCAAAATGTCAGCCCACAATTCAATCTCATCTTTTAAAGGATGTTATAGAATGACGGGGAAAGCTGAAACTGAGGCTCTCCAGTTCCTGAGTTATGGGTTAAGACTCCCATTAAACATATAGGCCCATTAAAGATACCCAGAATCTTCTTATGTGTAATCTTTGGTTGGCTGACTGTTTTCAGATTTTGTATTCTGGAAAGCAGAGCACTTATGTGGCTTTCCTAAAGTTTCTGTCAAACTGAACTAACAAAACTCCTCTGCTAAGCTAGCCACATGAATAGCCCTACCACCAGCTCCATTTATTCTACATGGGTGTATGCATTTTTGACAATCATTTTGCTCATTAATACATCTGAATACATAGTGATTAAATGTTCATATTACAAACCAGGATGAATAATAGATGAAACGCCTGTTCCCCCACTTGACAGCTGTCTCAAAAAACTTAATCTCTCTGAATCTCCATTTTCTGAAATTAAGGAGTATTTTAACAGCTTCTCTCTTACGAGTTATGAGACACAATTATGAATTCCTCTAAGTGTTTAGCACAGTAACTCAGAGAAACACTAACTGAATGTTATCTCATTGCATGCATCATTTTCCTTTATAAAAATGGTCAAAATATTCCCAAAATGGAAATATTCTTCTCTTACTGTCAGCCTTCAGTTGCCATGTCTGTTCTAAATTGCTGTATTTACTTAGTTATGTTAATGGCATTTTGCCATCTGAAAGAGTTCAAGGTTTTTAGAACAATAAGAACATTTGGTATGATAATATTTCAGACTGGTCATCCCATCTCAGATATTCAGGACATAGGTAAGCAGAGCAGCTAGACAGTGTTAACATGAACCCTGGGCCAGTTTCTCCTAAAGGTGTACTCTGCATCATGCTGTCAAGATTCCTTCTGCTTCTGAGCACAACTCATGTCTGTATGATGGGTCTCTCTGTATCACTGAAGATACAAGTCCCTTGAAATGGATTCTACAAACGATCTGATGAAGGATCCAGCCTTGTTCTTCCAGGATCACAAACAACTATCTTGTACTCCAACCAGGGCAGAGAACACTGCTTTCAATTCTCAGACAAGCTTGTGTTAGAACTCCTAATTTGGAGGTTAAATTATTGGTGTGACACTTGAATATACAGAATTTTTTCTCCTGACCTCAGGTAAAAAAAATCATGCGTAAGGAAGATGAACAACCTGAAGTCATTCCGCACAAGAAGTCGTGTATTTTGTTATTTTGCTTATGCGAACTATCTAAAATAAGTAAATCCATGGAGAAAGGATAAAGTAATGGCTGCCAAGGCTAGGCAGAAAGAAAACCAAGTGACTGTATAGTGGATAAAGGGTGTTCTTTGGGGTAATGACAATCTTAACAACTGATAGAGGTTATAGATCCTTTTGTGAATTACTAAATGTCACCAACCCATAAGCTTTGAAATTATTAATTTTATCTTATGTGGCTATTATTTCAGGTTTATTTTTAATTTACATGAAATGCAGTGTATTGCTGCTTATCTATGGCATGGTTAGAAACCTAGCTTAGGGTCACTAGATGATTTTTGTCACTCTGACTGATTGTGTCTTTGCTCAACTCTGTGCTTACCTTTAGCATTCTATGATCAAGATTCCATGCAACTTTCCTGCAAGTTCCTTTCAAGAGTTAGCTGTTTCTCTCTGCAGACTCCACTCCTTGGGGAACTGATGCTTAATCCAATGGTACTTCAAGTTGGATAGTAATCCATGAGTTCCTTCCCTCCCTCCCTCCCTCCCTCCCTCACTCCCTCCCTCCCTCCCTCCTTTCCTTCCTTTCTTGCATATCCCTCTTTGGTTTGGTTATTAGATTTATGCCAAGGGAGTAAAAATAGTTGAGAACCCCTCTTTTGCTATTTTCTTAAAGAGTTTGTGTAAAACTTTTATTAATTTTTTCAAAATAATTTGTACAATGTGCTGTTGGAAAAATGTTGGCCCAGCATGTTCTTTGTTAGAGGACTATTGATTGCTCATTTAATATTTTAAATTACAGGTTTTCTGTTAAATATAGCATGATTTTCTTTTAAGTCTTTTTATTTATTTATTTCCATGTCAACGTTGTCCCCCTTTCCAGTCTCCCCTCCGCAAACCCCTATCCTATCCCCACTCCCCTTTGCCTCTAAGAGGGTGCTCCCCTACCCACTCACCCATTCCTGCCTCTAGCATCCCCCTTCACTGTGCAACAAGCCTCCACTAAGTCAGTTGTTAGTAGAATAACTTTTTCTCTATCTGTATTCATTTTGAAAAAAAAATTAGGGATTTTATTTTTTTTTCACTAATCCATGGAATTGTAAATGTGCTATTAATTCTGGATATTTGAGGATTTGTCAGGCTTTATTTTTGTTATCAATTTATATTTTAATGTTGTTATGGCTAGATAATATGCATCTATCATTTTAAGCTTGTATGAGCAAGATACAATAATCATCAAAACCTGGAAGACAATATTGATATATAAATGCTGAAGACGCAGTATGATTTCCAACTGTCTCCATAACATCCTGACAGAATGGTGTCCAGCTCAGGAGTCTCTGAGCCTCTGTGGCCACACTACTTTAGAGTGGAAATGCTCTCTGTATTTGCTTGTTGATGTGGGCGCTTCTGGAGGATTTGGGTGAGTTGCTCCATATTGTGCCATTGGAGAGATCGTGTTCACCTTTCCTCGGGATGACTTTTGGGTATTCTTGGGCAAGGATACCATGGTGGTACTATATTCAAGTTGCTTCGTAATAAGCATAATACCACTTCCCACTCTTCTATAATGTACAGTTTAATCATTTGATTGAAAATTTCTCTGCCAAGATTTTTTCCTGTTAAGTTAATTGCTCTTTTCCCTTTTATAATAGTATGTTTTGGTAAAATGCTATTTTAAATTTTTGTAAGTCTACCATTCTTCCTGAAGTTTAATTTGCTAGTTCACTTGCCTTTTATGTGTTTTCAATTTATTTTACTCTATAAGTTAGTAACAATTATATTTATTTTGATGTTCAAATTATCCCTGCACCAATGAGAACTCTTGCAATTGTCTAACAGGTTCTTCCTGTAATATGACATTCTTTGGCCAATTAATTCATTCTTTGAGCATTTGTAACTTCTTGGCACAAAAAATAAATAAATAAAAAATGATATCCCATGATTGTCGTTTACTTTCCTTGCTCCAGCCCTGAAATAATTTTTCCTTTTAGGGAAAAATGGTACTCAGCATCTGGACAGTAATTCTGATAATCACTTTTGATTTGGTACCACTCCTTAATTTACTCAGAAAATAGTTGTAGGAAATATATATATATATATATATACCTATATTTGTTTTGAATATTCCTTATAAGCCACAAGTTTATAAAGTTTATAGTAATACTTCAGTACAAATCCAATACTACTGGATTTATCCTAGTTTGGTTTGGTTTGGTTTAGTTTGGTCCCCTTCCCTATGTGAACTCTGATCGTTGACACATTACCAAAGTGACAGCTCTATATTCTGTTCACATTCCATATTTGATACTTCAGTTCACAAAGTACTGACAGGTAGGCAAGAGCACTGGCCAACATCTTACCTGTATCTCCTTTAATCTTGGTCCTGTTCCTTGCCTAGATGTTGTTCTAAGTTTTATCTAGTTTTGTCATTTTCAGTGGGCCTCCAGACTCTCGGTTGGGCACTTATTTCTTCACCTTGGGAGTAGGAAAGCAGACTACAGTGAGTCCTCACTCAGTTCACACACTCCTACCAAATGCCATAAAATCTACTATAAAAGCAATGGGGATCATCTTTGGGAATGCTGCCACTTAGTAGAGGAAGGGATTTGTACTGGTGTAACCTTATTTATTTATTTATTTATTTATTTATTTATTTTACTTTGTATGAAAGTGTGTTTTTGTATTTTCAATTGTTCATTCTGTACCAGCAGAGAACTGAGTGCTGACAGGATTCTGGTATTATCATTTCTATGGCCCACCACCAGGTTTTCTATTTTATAAATATTCATCCTTCCTCACCTGCCTAAACATTATCTAGAATTGTATCAGAAGTTGTCTCACTGCTGATTGGTTGCAATAAAGAGCCGAGGGCCAATAGCTTGGGCAGGAAGTAGGGGGAGGAACTTTCAGGTAGAGGAGTGACATGAGAGACTCAGGAGCAACAAGGATAGAACAGATGGATAGGAACAAGAGCAGAGAGGTAAAAAAACTAGCCATGTGGTAGGTCATAGGCTAGGCAGATGAGCTAGCTGGGAGACCACCCAAACAAAAGGCCTAAGCTTTCAACTATAATAGAAGCCTTGTGCCTTTATTTACACACATCTGGCGCCTCCAAGAAAGTCCCATTATAGATTTGGACACAGCCAGAACCATGTCAACTATTCTCTTTGCTAAAGTGACCATAGACAAGCTCATCTTGAACTTTTCTTCCCCTAAGGTGGAGAGATGTGAAGTAAAGGGTATGATGCCTGAGAATCTCAGAGAGCACGGTGCAAAGATCTTCAACAAATGGAAAATTATTCCTCAAAGACTTCTATGAAGTCTATCATGTAGTTTTGAAAGAATAAAGTATTTCCAGGATCAGATACTTAAACTCCTTCACAAAGATTTTCTCATGATTTTTATAGTTCCTATTTCTCATTTTAAAAAATTATTATATAAATTGAAGATGAACATTTATCACATCAACTGATGATAAAAAATGTTAATCTTTAGGGTAGACTAAGTCAGCCAGCTTTTAAGTGGCATGCAGACACAGGCTGGTTAAATTTTAAATAAAATTTAAAATACTTCAGTTAGACAAATCTACACAATGCATTCAGTAGTCAGGCTAATGTCAATTTCAAGTGAGCACTAAGTACTTAAGTTTTCAAACTGCTTTTATTCAACTGGTTACTCATCATGACTGAACCTTGAAAAGGTGCTGCACACATATCCTTTCCAACTTTGGAAATTGCTTTATAACCTTTATGTAACAATTAATAGGTTATATGTAAAATAGTAAGTTTGATTATGTAATACAGTGTACACGTGTGGATGCGTATAAGTAAAGATGTCCTTGCACATGTATGTGTGGGAACCTATGTGCACACTTACGTACACTTAGGCATAGATTTCCAAGGGCTCCTTACCATTTGATACAGACCAGTTTGGCACCCCTGACTCTCAGCTTTCTTGCTTTCAGTCTAGGTTTCTCCTTGCTATTCCCCTACCCCCTCTCTCTGGTGCCTTCTCTCCCTTTGGCCTTTCGCTGTTTCCCTCACATACGTTATCAAGCTCCAGGGACCTGCTAAAGGTATCAGGCTATTTATACACATGATAAATACAAAGTCCTTCTGATCCCAGAGAACTTTTAAAACCACAAGTTAAGTCCAGCCAGCCTAGTGTTGGGACCGTGCAAGGCTCTCTGAGGTCAGTGAGTGAGTTCTCCATGCTTCCCATTTTCCTTCTCTTCTCGAGCACTGTAGCCGTGTTTCCTCTTCCACCATCGCCAGCTCCCCAGCTCCTCTCATTCACCTTTGGGATGTGTGGTAACACTAATGTTTGATTGCCTTCTCTGTACTACAGTCCATTCCCATTTTCCATCTCTTTTTCCACGGTGTCAGCAGCTGTGTCAGTTTCAGACCGACTTTCTTCCCAGACACTCCCTTGGTCTGCTCTGTAGCTTATCTATTAACTATGTTAAATTTCGGTGATCATATTTCAGTCATCACAGAACAGGCATTTTTGCTCTGAGTAAATCCAGTTTCTCTTTTCCTAGTGTACTAAATATATCCAACACATTCTACAGTTCCCTTTCTGACTCTGGTTATTGTAAATGTATTTTGAGGGTCTCTTTTTCAGAACTCTACATTCTTCATATTCTGACTTCATTTTCTTGTTTCAAAATGTTTTACAGGTCTTGGGCTTTCCATACCATTTAACTGAGCACACTTCTGATGGAAATGTTTCTAGTATTTTGTGTTAGAGATACGGAGGTGTAACTATTGTGAACTTAGGAGTTTGGTTTATTCTATATTAGTTTTTCACATGGATTTTTTAGCCAAGTCTCTGTCCTTGAAGATAGTTATGTTCATACTGCTCATCCTTGTTTGCTTGAGCAAGTCTTTCTATCATAGCCTATTGCAGTGATCTGGCATAAAATCATGCCTAAGTGCTGCTCCTGTTGGACAGAACCAATATCATTATTCATATACTGGATAATCCTTTTAAAGGTCTACTATTTAGGGAGATGTGGTCAGCTTTTTAATACCTCGTAGGTATAAGTAGACCATTCTATATATCACATGCAGCCAAAAATCACTGGTCTTCAAGTATTATTTATTACAATGGTAGTGTTTGCTCTTGAGATACTTCTAATTAGCTCCTTCTGTTGCACTTAAACCAATGGAATATACAACAATTTAATAGGTGTTTTATTCAGCATTTCTCATGTATAGACTAGGTGGGGCAGAGAAGTGGTGGTGATTTCCACATCTTTGCAGTCTCTTCTGTTAGTTCCCATTATTATCAAGGAGTGTCACAAAAGCTAAGAAGGATATACAAGTATTCTGCCACCACAACCCGCCCAATCATACAGATTCTACCGCTTACTTGAATTTTCATGTGTTGGACAAGTTGTTACCTTAGGTGGATACATACTTGAACTGTGCTGTATATCTGAGTGTGAAGGAATTTCTGGGACTTTACTGACAGGTGACCTTCCTCCATACATAAACTATATCTTATTCAAGATCCAAAGTTTATTTGGGGTATGAACACATAAAAATAGATGAATATGAGGTGCTAGTGGTTAAAAACTCATGTTGCCATGTTTGTGCATTAAATACTATATCTATTGAGCCGTCTCCCTTGTCCCTTTTATAATAAGAACGATTAATAAAAACTAAGGAATAAGAAACTCATCTTGCCCTAGTGCTGAAACTCCTTAGTCCAAGGTGAATGCAAATAGCATCAGTTTTGCATATTCTGTTTTGTCTTTGTACTTTTAAATATAGTTAATAAAAATAACCTTTAAAATCTTGCTTTAAAACATCTTTTGGTTTTATACCTCAGTTCAGAGTGTCCCCAGAGGTTTGTGCATGGTAAGAGGGTAAGATGATCTGTGCCCTCGGAGAGTGTTACCCTTCCACTCGGTCAACAGCCCTACCCCTTCACATGGGACGCTTTAATTCTCATTTCCTCGTCCTGAAATTCAAGCATTGCCTCCTACGTTAGCTACTTTTTCTGTTGCTATGAGAGAACATCTGACCAGAACAACTTAAGGGAGGAAAATGTTATTCTGGCTCACAGTTTGAGGGGATTCAGCCTATCAGAGTGGGCAGGGCATAGCACTGGGAGCAGTTTGGAGTGGCAATGGGAGCTCTGAGAATGGCTTCTCTACCTCCTCATGTACTGGGAAACAGAGATCTCATATCAGAAGTGGAGTTGGACTATCTTAAACAGCCCATTCTCTTCCCACCAAGAAACCCACTTCTCTCAGCTAAGTTCCTCTTCCTTAAGACTCTCCTAAACAGTAACATCCACTGGGGATCAAGGGTTTGAATGCACGAGTCTATAAGGAACATTTTGTATTAAACCTATAATGACATTTAGGATAATTTTCTCAGTGTTTCACCACAATCTTAATCAGAGTCATTCAATAATCAAAGACATATGAAATGCCAATGGTTTTCATTGAATACTGGCCCCCTTTTATAGGCAAGACAGCAAAAAGCCAGCTGACCTTTTCTGATGCCCAACATTTGGCTCAAAACTCTGCCAGCAGTTCTCAACCAGGTGATACTTTGACCTCTATAAGATATTTGTCAATTTCATAAGACATTTTTGGTTTTCAGGACCAAGTGATGAGAGTGGCATCTAGTGGGTAGAGGCCAGAGATGCCGTTAACCATCTTAAAATATACAGGGCAGTGCTGCCTGAGACTTTTCCTGGAAAGATGCTGCACAAATGTCTGCTCACCTCAGATAGGGAACCAACAGCAAATCAAGGTAATGATTCTAGCAAAGGGCAATTTGGTGAATCAACAAGTTCACTAAGGTTACTTGCAGGAGTATGGTTAATGGTTTGCTTGCAGGAGCAAGAACAGCTCATATGCAGTAAAACTCATCCTTGTAAAACTCACCACAGAATAGATGATGATTCATGAAGGCTGCATCTCTTCAGCTTTCTGTAGGACCTTCAAGCCCTCCAAGTTAGAGAATCTCTTCCCTGTAGTCCTTGCTGGTTAGTTTCCTCCCTGGCAGTTAATAGCCTTAGGGAGAGGGCCCTTGTGAATCTTGTATGTTTCAGATTTCCCAAATATGTGATGTTTACTTTCTGAGTATCATGAGCCTCCTCCCTCCCTTCTGGGGTTCTATATGAGTACCAGAAAACTGCAGTACAACAGATAGCCCATGCAACAGAGAATTACCTAGTCTCAAATGTCCATAGTGCTAATGCTGAGAAAGCCCTGTAATGAGGAGGTAATGTGCCTAGTCATCCTTTGGTGTGGTTCATCATCCAGTGAACTCCTGTATCACAGGGGTCATAGCTCTCCATGTGACAGAACAGAGACTTCCATACTCATTTGAAATGAAAAATAGTTTAATATTTTATTAGATTTACATACTTTCTTTTATGTGAGAATTTTTGCCTGTATGTATGCATACATGCTTATGTGTATGTTTGTATATCTATCAGATGAATGCTTGATGCCTATGGAAGTCAAGAGGTCATTGGATCCTCTATAACTGGAGTTCCAGATAGTTATAAACAATCAGGTTGGTGATGGGAATTGAAGGTGGGTCCTCTACAAGAGCAACAAGTGCTGGTAACTGCTAAGCCAGTATCTCTCCAGCCCTATAGAACATTGTTAAAGGTAGAGGCCTCTGTTCTCCTAAGCAGTTGACCATGAAGAGGTAATTTAGTTTCTGGATTCCCAATACTTTCTGGTGACTTATGGATCACAGCTCATACCCAAAACACTATGTTGCTTTGATCTCAGAATTTCTCTCTGAGTCAACTCTCCTTTTTCTGACTAAGAACCCACTGAAGCCTCCCAAATGAAGCTGCTTTGGTTTCTTGGTATCATTATTATCTAACTCTTTTACATCTGCCCACCCACCACCAAAGTGAATAGGGACTAAGTGTACACAACCTACAAATCCAAATACACCAAGTAGTATTCTCTAAATTTGGTGAGTATTCATATAGTTATCATTGATTAATCCTGTAGCCAGCAATGACAAATTTCAGTTTCTCTGAGTTAAGTAATTTGGGAAGAGGAGAAGATAGCCCTTGAAAAGTCATGAGCTTGTAGGCATCTGATTTTCGGGGTTACTGGAGACAAACTTGAGTTACCTTTGGACACATTTAAGGCTTACCACCAAATAAATCTCCCTGTAGCAACTGAAAGCTACTTCATGGAGGACCAGAGGAAAGAACATATATAAATCTCCTTAGCATGTAATAAATGCTCAAGAGACACCTGTCATTGCTGTTCTTCTGTCCTTGACATAAGTTTTGTAACCTCAGCTGTAGAAATACTTCATTTTCAGATCATTGATTCCAGCCAAACAGATGGTGTCCCCTAAAATGATGCTTAGGACTGAGAGTGATATTTTCTTTTTTCACTATAATTAGAGGCCACAACTGGTACATGCTACCAGGGCTTAGAAATGAGAAACATCTTGATGGACAACCTGACAAGGAATGGAGACCTGACAAGGAATGGCCTAGGGTTAGACATTTAGCTCTGTAGTTGAGCACTTGCTTCACAAATGTGAGTCACCTCTACTCTTCTCCCCAGTACTGCAAAAACAAAACAACTCTTTACTAAAACACAGAACTGGTCTAGTCTAGATGCTACTACTGTACCCCAACAGGGGAGCTGAGCCAAATGGTCTCAAACACTTGTCTTAAATCCCCATGATGCTTCATGCATTAGCCTTCTGGTGGGTCTCCAGACCCATGTTTGCTATCAAGTGTACCAGTCTTCTTGAATGGGTTATAAGTCAAATATGGGTTCCAGTTTTCAACATAAATGTAAAAGGATGACACCAGATGATCCCAGTCCAACCTTAATAATGGCTTCCTATAGTTAAAATGTTTCTAAGAAACAAAAATTCAACACTTTTGGTAACAGGGTCATCCAGCCATTGCCGCTGGCACTCTGACTGCTACCTCCTTGTCCTCTCTTCTCTACAGTGTCCAGACTTGCCCTTCCTTCCAGCTCTAACGAGACAATACTTTAATGCTTGGCTTCATTCTTCCTGCCTTTTGCTTATTCAGATCTATTTTTGCACTGCTCTCCAGCTTTAATCTTCCTATTTCTTCCACTGTTAGCTTCTCCCCGCCCTTCAAACCTGATTTCTTTAGGGTTTTTTTCTTCAATCATTTTTTTCTTCCACAGACAATCTGCCTTTGTTCCTCTAAAATGTTTTGAGGATTTTTCTGCGGTAAAGGAACCCAGGCATATGGGAAACCTTTAAAACTCATGTTCTAGTAGTTTACAAAAGCTTCCTGCAGCACGAACTTAAAAGGAACCAAAGAATGCTTAAAAGCATTTTGTTTCTGATTTCAGCTTTGTAGACATGTAGTTCTAAAAAGAAAGCAGAATGTTTTGTTCATGTACTTCAGCAAGAATTTATAATTCCTCCACTGCACAGCTGCTGGGAGGGCTGGTTTATCACACTGGGGGATGCCTTCAGCACAGCTAGCCCTACTTCTATCACTTGGCTTAGCATAGGACATTTTCTAATGGACTACTGGTCTACCATTTAGAAGGCAGATGCTGCCTTTACTTGTTAATAATGACTTAGAGCTGAACTTACCATGACTTTGTGGGGACTTGACTCCATAAGGGCACTGATGAGAAGGGGGAGGTTGGGTAGAATTTATTGGAAGACTAAAGAGTGAGGTGAAGGAAGTAAGGAGAAGCCATGCAGTGACTAACCTGGGAGGTTCTAAACAGTAGAAGGAAGAAGCAAGAAGTTACAAACAGGTTTAAATGAAAAGAGAAAGGAAATCTGAATAGAAGCTTCTGAACAAAATTCGAATGTCAGGAAAAAACTTAGTCTAAGAATCTTTAGAGAATGGATTTACAGAACAGTAGGGTCAGCATGTGAACTGCTGATAACAAAGGTTCCAACTTTGGTTCCCCCATTACTACTTCAAAGCTTGCAGGACATGTATCCATGGCAGTTCCTACCAAAGTGGCATTTGCCTTGTTTGCTGAACATGGGGAAAAAAACTTTCATTACAACTCTCTACACAGAAGTCCATTCCAATAGCCTCTCTCTCTCTCTCTCTCTCTCTCTCTCTCTGTGTGTGTGACAGAGAGAGAGAGAGAGAGAGAGAGAGAGAGAGAGAAAGAGAGAGAGAGAGAGAGAGAGATGCTGTCCACCTTTTATTTTAAGATAGAATCTCTTACTGGCCTGGAACTCACCACATGAGCTAGGTTGGCTGACCAGTGAGGTGCAGGGATTATCTGGTCTCCACTTCCCGAGAAAGAAATGGAATTCAAGCATACTCCACCATGTTTGGCTTTTTTTAAAATTTGGGGTTCCAGGGTTAAACTCAGGTTCATGGTCATGGCCAAGTACTTTGTTGATAGAGCTCTCTTCTGAATCTCATTTCCAGGTGTTTTGTTTGTTTTGGTTTCTTTGTTTGTTTTGTTTTATTTTTATGGGTTTTCATATATTCTCCAGATTTCCAACTCAAGAAGAAAAGCAAAGACATACACATCTACTCTGAGAAGATTTAGGATTTGACACTGAGAGAGTCACAAAGAACTCTGAGGTAAAATTAAGTTGACTGAATTCAATAATTTCACGCTTATTGGCCTAAGTGTTCTATCATTGCTGCTGGCAAAGTTTGGCCACTGTGCTGATCCTCCGCTTTCCTGCTTTTCCCGGACATTGCAAGTCATCTATACTCTTACAGAAATCTATATTGGGTCAGCAAGATAGCTTAGCAGCAAGAAACATTTGCTGCCAAGCATGCTAACCTTCGTTCAATTCCTAGGTCCCACATGGTAGAAGAAGAAACTCAACTCCAGAAACATGTCCTCTGACCTGCACATGTGTATAATAAGTCAATATAATTTTAATTTAAAAAAGTAAAATATCTTCAATATCCTTACACCTTCAATATTCACTGTGCTCCAGGAAGCTGTGGACAATTAATTGGGATCAGTAGCATAGGTGAAATCCACATAAACCTGATAACCCTGGCCCTGCTGTGTGACAGCAGGACACAGGACAGCAAAGTCAGCCATAAAGCTGTTTGTCCTTCCTGCCCAGGTCAGTTCCCAGGTCATGTCATTGGCAAATTTATTGCCTTTGCCACAATATTTTCTCACCATGTTTCCTAATACTCTTAAAGCCATATTCCTCCACAAAATAAGAATGAACTCAGTGTTTCTCTGGATTGACTGAGTATATTTTAATAAGGTAATTTGGAAAGAATCTTCTGAGGCTACCCTTCCTTCTCAGAAGTGTCTGCTCTTAGGAGTGCTGAGACAGCCTCCCTCCTTCATACACTTGCAAGAGATTAGGTGTGGCTCTACCCATGTAAATTTACCCTCACTGTACCATGGCATCATGGTTCTTGGTTAGTCACTGGCCATGTGAGATACTTTTAGAGACTAACAATGGCAGACTAGGCCTGGGGTAAACTCCATGATCATTACTTAGCATTAGAATTTGATCTGAATTCCATCTGAGTTGCTTTTACTCAGAACATTTAGTTAGCAAGCAGCTTAACTTGATGAGATTGCTAAGTCAACCCATGTTGGGGTGGCACATTTGAAACACTCAGTCACTCTTCTCCAGGACAAGACCTTTGTAGCTTCCACACCTCATTAGGGACTAAAAAATACCTGCCCTAATTGAGTCTGTAGAAAGCCGCTCTGCTTCTCAAAGTTTTTATGAGACTATTAGTTCCTTTCAACTTAGGATGCTGATTGGAGAACCCTGAAAGCTAGAAAAGACATTTTTTTTTTTTGCTTAATATTCAAGGGTTATAGAAGAAGTGCAGTCAAGAGCCCCCAAACAATGTGCACTGTTCTGATTCACCACTTGAATGACACTACTGAAGGTACAGAAAACACTACTTTGTCCCAGGGGACACGGTGTCATAAAGGCAGCTTGAAACCAGTCAATGAAAGCCGGACATTTTAACCTTGCCTTTTCTTCCTAAAAAAGGAAAAGCACACTCCAGTGTGAAGGATGCCTTCCACAGACCACTTACATAGAAACATTCTGTGTCTGCGGGTTTCGGCATGGAGAGCTCTACACAACCAAACCTGACTAAAACTCCCCTTCTTTTCTCTAGGCTTCCTCACACAACTCACTTCTCCATACTGCCTCTCTTGACTGAATCTACCACAAGCATAGGCTTTTCCTTTCCTTATGGCAGGTCGCATGTCAAGTGAAATTTGTATTCCTTCCTCTCACTCATTTACCATTATCTATGTCAACTTAATACTCATGCTCAGCTCCGACTTTAATAGGTAGAGTACAGCCAATGTTTTGCCTCTCCTACATTATAAAATTCCAACAAATAGAGACTCAGAAGAAGAAAGGTAAAGAGACAGACAGGCAGGCAGGCAGACAGACACACACACACACGCATGCACACACACACACACACACACACACACACACACATACCTCTTTCCTTGTTCTCTGCCAGCACAATCCTCCCATTCCCTCAGATTTCCAGTTCCCATTACCTCCAGAATGCTGTCTCCCACATCAAGGTGCTACATACAAATAATCATAGCTCTAAGGGGGCTGAAGCAGAAGGATTCTAGGTTCAAAGTTAGCCCTGGCTACAATGCAAGTACCCAAAATAAAACCCAAAGGGAAAACAAAATGAAATGTTCTCACTCAACCACACCCGCAGCTTAGCTCTTCAGTAAGAGCATATATTCTGTCTTACAATGCTATTTTTTGTTTGACAAACACATGAATTGTGGATCTCCCTAAGATTCCTCATGATGTCGCTACTCTTGTAACCTAAAGGCAGTCTACCACACTGAGTGTGAAGAACAGGACCACAAAGATTCCTGGGAGCGCCCTTGAGGATATTGAGCCAACCACAATCTACGAAGACCATTCCTCACCTAATTCAAGAGGATGGATAAGTTTTATGAATTAAAGATCCCTTTATGTCTGCATGTGTCCAAGCATCTGCATGTTTGTGTGTGCACATTCATCTATGTGCAAGTATGTGCATCTACTCATGGAAGTCAGCGGTCAAGCTCAGGTGTCTTTGCAGTAGGCACTGTTTACCTTCGTTTTTGAGGCAGGATCTCTTACTGGTCTGGAGATTCACCAAATGGTTAATGGTGGCTGGCTGAACATGGAGCCCCTGAAATCTGTCCAACCTCCACTTTCCTAGAACTAGGACCACAAACTCAGAACCAACATACCTGGCTTTTTCAAAATATGTTTTCTGACCATCAAACTCAAGCCTTTTATGACAAATGCTTTACTAATGGAGCTATCTTCCCAGCCTGAGATACCTTGAAGATATTGACTACTGTGGAGATTAAAACCTTCCCACTAAGGCTGCTGCAAAATTAAAACATCTTTATCAAAGGATCTCAACTTGTCTTCTATTGTGTAACACAAAAAAATGTGCACGAATTCTAAATGATGACAATTCGTGAAGTGGACAAGACCTCTAGTCCCTGGGGATCATGAGATTTTCATTTCCTGGACAGCACTTGCCGCTTGGGTTTTTGAAATTGAAAAAGCTGCCTCTCTTTATC
Organism: Rhynchomys soricoides; assembly: GCA_019843965.1. NCBI lineage: Eukaryota > Metazoa > Chordata > Mammalia > Rodentia > Muridae > Rhynchomys > Rhynchomys soricoides. Next base: position 9,160,109 of record JADRCH010000077.1, read on the forward strand.
TTCTCATGAAGCAGCACAGCATGGAGAGGGTGCAGATTAAGTCTGCGGCACAGGGGATGGAGCATGGTGGGATGATGCTTAGGTCTCTGGGTTACATTGAATCAGTCTTAGCAATCAGTATTAGCTATTCACAGTCCAATGCATGGAGCAAATATTTTGGGGTTATTTATTAAGCTCTAAGGGTTTAATAAAATTGGAAACTGACAATATAATTATAGATACAGCTCTGGTTTTGTACAGTTTATAGATAAGTAAAGAGTACAGACAGACCACAGAGCTAGATGTCTGACTAGAGGGTGTAATGAGTACCTGAGACTGACAGGTAGGTAGTTACTCCTTCGTCATCTATGCAAAGTAGTTCCCAATACTGGGATAGCCACAAAAATATGCAACTCTCTAGGAAGAATCAGGAAATAGAAAAGCACTTTCTATTTTCCCATCATGGTAAATGATGTGTGATGTCAGTCACGTGATTAGGGACAAAATCTACTTCATAGGTCAACAATGAAAGTTCTAAGACCAAAGAGTCTTGCAGTTTTTAAATATATGAGGTCTTACCTTCATATCTGGTCTTTGATTTCACGGTTGTGTAAAACGAAACTTCAGGTTCCCAGGGAGAACTTCTAACCCCAACACAAGCATTACAGCCACTATCAAATAACAGGCTTACCCTAGATACATACAACCATGAAAATGTAAAGTCTAGTTGTAGACCTTTAGAAGACCATTCATGCGGTGACCTGATCACTTAGATTTTTGTCCTCTGCTTCAGCACTTTGCAGACTATTTCTAGAACAATTGAAGAGATGATAAAATATTTGAAAATCCTTTAATTCATGTATGCGCCTATACATAAATAAGACTCCTGTTAGTTAATTCTCACGCATGTGTGGCTTTCAGAGGGAAAACAAGTCTTTGAAGCTCACTGAAGTTTTTAGTGCTGCACTTTAGAAAGCTGAGCTTTAGAAACCTGGAAGCTTGAAGGTCCCGGGTCAATGAGCCTCTCTGTCCTACATTCACAGATGAATGCGGTATTCGCCCACACTTAACTAACATACAAATAGTCCCCAGTAGTCTAATCTTTAGAATTTCGAATAAAGATCTTTTTGGTCTAGACATGCACAAAAAAAAAAAAAAAAAAGCCTATTATTTGAGTCAAGTTTCGTAAGAATATATTTCTACAACTGAAATATTTGACTGACCTCACACATATCCACTTATTATCCATAAAAATACATGCAAATATTTTTGGAAAAACAAAAAACAAGACAAAACAAAACAAAACAAAAAAAGCAAAAAACCTTCACAGAAGACGAAAAGATTGTGAAAGCAATCTCCAGAGTGGGTACAGGACTTAGAAAAGCAGCAAATCAAAGGTGTTAGCATCCTGCCATCTAGTGGTCATAACTGGAACTACAGTATGGTCACATTTATGATTTCCACCCAAGTATTCCAAAGAGTGAGGACCCCCAAAAGACAATGCTGTGGTATACTACTGTGTGTGCACACATATATGTAGATTTTATAATACTTCAAGTTGTTCGTAGACACTTTCATAGTCATTAAATTCCAGAAGTGACAGGTAAGCAAAGTATTTTCTAAATGAACGAACATAAACATCAGAAAGAAACTGTAGTTTAATATTTTAAGCACAGTACTGAATTCTATGTGACGTTGACATCTTAAAAGAGAAAGTGGGAAGGAAAAGGCTAGGTAGCCCCTGAATGGAGCCTCTTGTCCTGATCTTTTACCTTCCACCTCAGCCGGCACTGGTCTACAGACAGATATGTTTTTAATCTTTGTAAAGTAGGAGCCCGCTAGCCTCACATCCTGACCATCACATAGAATTTTCATGTTTATTTAATCCCTCTTCTCTCCATGTACCCTCTTCAAGACGAGTAGGAAGCTGCCCTTGGTAGCAGGCAGTTAGAAGAGCCCATGCTGTCACCACCATGGATAACGGCACCATTGCTGGACCATACAACAATCTTGGTCCAGTCACCTTCATGGGAACAGAAAGAAAACTCAGTTTGCACCCTAGAATTCTGTTCCCACAGCCATCAAACATCAGATGTTTGGAGCTATCCCAAGAGCCGATTAGTTTGCTGTCATCCAGTTTTTAAGTCAACCACCACACATTAAAATACACATTTTAACATTTTACTCATGCGCTTAGATGGCAAATAATAGACCTTTAAGCTTTAGCTCAGATAATTATTTACTTCAACACTGAACCAAGACTTGGGTTGTCATCTCATTGTGCACACGCAGACTGAATGACTTTGTGCTCACTTCCAACCTCTCTGTCTTCTTTCCTCTCATTTTAATCTTTTGGTGAAGCTCTTCTTCCCATGTACTCCTCTGGGCATCTCAACTTTATTCTCAACAAAATCCATCTTGGCTTTTCTGTAATAGAATGAACAGAAGTAAATGGTCTCAGTGTGGGGCAAAGCAAAGCTTCCCATAGGTAGGCAAGAGGCATCACCGCCCTCCAGTCTGTTTTCCATCCTGTTTATGAGAAACACAGAAGTGGTATTGGCTACTCTTAAACCTAAATTGTCAAAACTGGCTTGCTGAGACAAAGGTCACAGGAAGACTCACGCACAGTGATCAAGAGGGAAGATGGTAAAACTGCATTGTTAACCTGTTACTGTGGGAAAGGCTGAAGAGGTTCATTTAGAGGCTAGGCTGGAATATCCCCTGAGGGAAAAAATGGAGAGAGGAGAGGGGAACGTATTTAGATAAGATGGAAACAGTAGAGCCTTTTTGCCTTCCACTTAGCGTTCAATCCTCTCAAATTACCAGCACCAAGACTGTTTTTCATAGAAGAATGATTTTTTCTTTAACCTCACCGTTAAGTATGTGTTCTAGGAGTTTTAATGCGGTGTTTTATTTACCACGATCTTGTGAAGAAATCAGTTTCTTATATTTATAACTAAAGAAATTTTGTTTGCAGGAAAAGTGAAGTATCTTGCCACAAAACTAGGATTTGAAACCCGACAAATGGCTCTGCGTGAGGAAGCAAGCAGGAGGAGATGGCAGAGTCTGACAAGCTCCCACGTGCTGTTCTGCCGCCCTCTCTCTGCCCTTACCCATTTTTCGCTCACTTCCTCTGACTCCTAAGCCCACCATTCCTACCTTCTTCATTCTTGGACTATGTCTTTTCCCTTTCACATTCTATCACTACCCAGATCCCTTTGGTCCATTTTTCTTTTTTCTCTTTTCTTTTCTTTTCTTTTCATTTCTTCTTCTCTTCTCTTTTCTTTCTTTCTTTCTTCAAGCAGGTATGGGCAGTACACAGATCCGAGTGTCACCGGACTCCACTCTTCTTCAGCTAGGGATCTTTGAATCTCAGGCTCCAATCTGCAGATTCAGACACTAGAACACTTTGTGGGGTGAGCCTTCTCTAAAGAGCCTTGGGAAGGGAGTCTGGTGCAGAGGAAGAAGGAAGGGCTCCCACCTCCCTCCCCTTCCCAGCACTGTTAAATGATATCATTTAGAATTTTTTGAGTATAAATAATAAAATATATTTTCCATTTATCTTTTCTTTCTACTTTCTAGATGGTAAATTGCTCAAGGGACACAACCTCTCTCTGTGAATGCCAGAGATTAACAAATGTTAAATAGTTGCTATTATAACCCAGCCTTGAGTCTCCAGTGTAACACTGGTGGGTTATAAATTTAGAACAAATTTATATGAAAGGTCAGTTGCTTAGTGAGACTAACTATCTACTGATTTGATTTAAAGTGGGGCACTAAACAACTGAAAGAAAGGGGCATTCCTCCCCTCCTCCCCTCTCCGGAGATAGGGCCATCTAGCTAGCAGATATTTCCTATGGTACATAAAAAAGGGGCATTCCTCCCTTCCCTAGAGATAAGGCCAACTGGCTAGCAGGTATTCTCTGTCAACATAGGCTCTTCCAAACAACAATGGCCCTGGGGTAAAGAATAACCACAGTGACTAGCCTTGGGGTAAAGAATCACCACAGGGACGACTCACTAAGAATCCCCTAATTGTGTGAAAGGTCAACAACCAACTCAGGCTGTGACCAGAATCTGCTTCGAGTGTATTAAAGGTGTGAGCTTTAATTGCCTCTGCCTCATGTGCAGGACAGCCCCAATGCTTTGGAAATAATAAACCTCTTGCTGATTGCATCGCTCTCGATCTCCGTGTCTTTGCAAGGAAGAACTACTGGTAGTTGCGACCTTCATGGGTCCAACACAACCGGGGTGGGGGGGAGAGTCTTAAGAGATGTCCAGCCCTCCACTTCCTGGTGCTCACTAATGACTCCCAGGCTGCAAGACATGGTGAGGAGACCCCAATAGAGCCATGGAGGGTCCATCACCACTGCCTGTCAGTCAGCTGGACATTTGCATGGTACAGACTACCACTCAGATGTCTCCAAAAGGAATAGGAAGACACTGAAGGCCACGTGCCCAGAGCTAGTGCAAAAGCACGTCTCGTCAGAAAGTTTAAAGTGGGTAGTGTGGATAAAGGAAGACACAGCTCACAACTACTGAAGCACAGTCTCATAAAAATGTAAAAGCATTATGTAGATTGCTATTGATCTGGCTTAATAAAAATGATTGACACCAACCTAAATACTAAATCCCCCTGATTCCTCACAGTGTGCTTAATGGATGGTGCGCACCAGACTTGACCAGCTAGTGGGAACCCTTTGGGCCTTCCCTTTGATCTCTATCACATCTTCCTTGGAGTTATTTCAACACGGCCTCCCTTTCAACCCTCTTCTTTCCATTTGATCACTGGAGAATAAAGTGTTCACAGTTTGATAGTTACTCCAGTGTTTGGAACCTAGTTCATAGCCTGCAGTGTCTAGTGAATGTTGTGTTCTTGGCAGAGAACACTGAATCTCAGAAGCTTCACCCACAGCATGCAGGGGTCTGTCCATTTGTTTAAGATGCGTGAAGGAGGAAATCATTCTGATAAAATCTTCCATCTGCCCACAAACAACGGAGAGCTCACATTCAGTTGCTATTATCTCTGCTACACTGTACTGCTGAGATATCGATCAGGTGGGACTTTAGGAACTCAGTGTTTGTACTCCTTATGACATTTCTACTTTTGAGAAACAATACTTGACTGGCTTTGCCAACTTGTTTTTAAAATGCAATCAAATTGTGTGAGTCTTGGACGTATGTATTTAGTATTTCTCACCAAAAGCCCATCTATTTTCTTCTGGAAAATGATATGATCTAGAAAAATTATTTTGTTATGAGACCAATCTGCATGCAGTTAGGATGTCTTGCTCAGTTCTGATAGATATTCTGAGGTTCATCAACTTTGTACAAAGTTAATTTCTAACTTCATCTGGAAACCAGTCACACATCTGCAACCAGCCTTCACTGTTTGGGTGAACTATGTCTAAGGAATCTGGCAATATTGGTTCCCAGACAAAGAACCAATATTGCTCCTTGAGCTTAATAATTGTGAACCCATGAGAGGCAGCATCTTCCAACAAGCCTTCAACGCTTCCTTTGCTGGTCTTGTATCATACCCAAATTTTTCTGATAGTCATTCTGAACCTGGTCAAACACTGTGACCTCTGGGGGTTGGGAGAAAGGATGTGTATAGATGGCAGATTCTGACCACTACATGGATTTTAAGGTTGCTAATCCAGAGTTTCCTCTCCATCAATTTAAAAGCAAACCACTTTAGGGATGAATCACAGGTAAATTGGGTGGCATCGGACATGATTCCTGAATTGTGGATTCTGATGCCTTAGTAGGAAAGGAAAAACAAACTATAAAACAAACACTATAGCAGAATTTAGGGGTTGTGTCTCTAAGTGCTGGAGGAGTTTATGCTAATTGTCCAATAGCAACTGCAGTAGTGAGTCATATCTCCTCAGAGAATGTAAAGGTCTCTAATCTTGACAGGGGAAGGGCTCATAAAGTGTTGGAGGAGCATGAGGGTGACCATAGAGAACTCAGGAATGTGTTGATGGGGATAGCCCCAAATTCTGGGTGACTCAGGCAGTGATGAGGGAAGAGGCAGGCTGATAGCCTCCTTGTATAGATGGTGTAGGGAAAAAGTAAATGTATTTACAGTTTAGTTTATTCCAGTTTCTTCACAAAGGGCATGCCTTGTGATCTTTCTGTAGGAGAAGGGAACCTGTGTCATGGTGGAGAAAGGGGAGTGAAAAGCAGAACAAGCACACTGAGCAGATAGATTCAATTTCTAAAATGAGGTTCGCAGAATTTGCTCAATTGGTCAGGTTCAAAAGAAACGCTGGACAAATGGCTAAAGGTGGCACCTAGTAGCAAACCAAAGTGTAGGCTGAGGGCTGGCCGCCAGGCTCCTTCAGTGCCTGGAGCTGCTCTCAGTTCTCACAAGACTCCTTATCCTAAACTTCTCAGGCTCATGGCTCATGGCCTTCCCTCACCCAGCTTCTCATTCCTATACAGCCCTGCTATTTTCAGTCTTGTGCTTTCCTTTGCTCTTTTTGTCGTCCTCTCTTGCTCCCTCTCCTCCACAGCTCCACCCCTCCACTACCACGGCCAGGTCCAATTGTCTCTCCCTGCTCTGGGGAAGCCTCTGGTTATACTTTACCTCTTATCTGCAATAAAGACCATCCCCTTAAACCATACCTTGGCAGAGTGATGTCCTCATTTTATACAAAATCTATGTAACAATTTCAGTATCAAAGAACCAAAAACAAAAAACAAAAACAAAAATGGCAGGACCTTCCTCTGCTGCCTTTTTGTGCATCCCACTCTGCCCCCTGGTGAACCTGCATGGATTATCTCCAAACTTTCCAAGTTGTGGTCTTTCCAGCCACATTCAGTCCCCATGCTGATGACATTCTGTGGCTTAGGTACAAGGTCTGCTGATCTGGGTTCAGATTCCAAATATAAACCAGCAACTCTTCCACAGCTAAGTATGAAGGCTTGTGAAAATCAAGGTGTATTTGGGGGAAAGGGCACGTCCAATGATTATAGAAACATGCTGGAATCCCTGGTTCTCTGGTTATATGCAATCTCAGGGAGAAACAGCCCCACCTCAACTCCTCCTCTGTTTGCTATGACTGCCCCCAGTTGTCTGCATATTGGGTAGATCAGCATTCCGACTTCTCAAACCTGTGCACGCACATCCCTTTAATGGCTGAAAGATTCAACAGATACCTATGAGTAGGCTGGACATTATAATCAAAAGCAACTCACTAATGATATTGTTGGAGGAATTTGCCGAAACTTTAATTCTATTCTCTATTGCAATAAACTTAAAAGTGTTCAGTGAAGCAATTTAAATTTCACTGTAAATATATTAAGTGAAGATGATAGTAGAGAAAAGTGTGATGAATCTGATTGTGGGGCAGAGCGCCAAGGGTGCTGATACCCGATTTTGTGATCCATGACCTTGCTGAGTACATGGTTACAGATGTGTGATATGAAACTTTACTCTGTAGCACCCTTGTTCTACACTGTGATCTTGTCCATCTTATACATGTGTCCACATTTCCCCCTTTCTCTTGTAATTCCAAATATCTATTCCAGCGCCTCTCTTGCACCCCTAACTATCTATGGTGGTTTGAGAATGGTCTCCAGAGGTTCATATATTTAAGTATTTGGTCCCTAACCATTTAGGGAAGAATTTGAAGATGTGGCTTTCTTGGAGGAGGTGAGCCACTGGAGGGATAGGCTTCAAGGTTTCAGAAGGCCCTGCCCAGGTCCAGGCTCTCCCTCTCTGCCTGCCACTTGTGGATCAGATGTGAGTCCTTAGCTACTGCTCCAGTGCCACAGCTGCCTGCAGCCATGCTTCTCACAATGATGATCATGAACTCACCTTCTAAAACTGTAAGCAAGGTACCCAGTACATTCTAAGTTGCCTCGGTCAGAGCGTCTCTTCACAGCAATAGACGCAGTAACTACACTCTCTTCTTTTCTATTCCCTGTACATCCTATTTCTTCTCTGAGTTGAACACTTCTTAGTCCCTGCCTCCTAGAGCCCAGCTAACCTCATCCAAACACACTGGCCACTGACAGTGTCTCTTGTTTCCCCTTTTTTCCTTAATGTGTCTAGACTGCAGAGCCTTGAAGTGCACATAAGAAACTTGAAAAAGATTTCCTACTTACTCATACAATGCAACTTCAGCTCCATTGTAAAAACTACATTTTGTTTTGGTTTGGTTTGGGTTTTTTTTGTTTTTTGTTTTTTTGTTTTTTTTCTTAACTTTGGTTTGTTAAGACAGATTTCTTTGTCAGCCCAGCCTTGTCTTGTCCTTGCCATTTTATCCTTGACTGCCAAGGGTGGGTACAGTCCTACCTGGCCAGAGAATGCTTTTTACTTTGCAAAGTGAAAACAATATCTTTGTGTATGGGACTATTAAACTTCTATCAGCAGTCTCAAATATAGTCAAAGCTCCAGTTGTTTCTAGTGGAATTTCTAGTGCTTCAAATGTTTCTAGTGAGAATTTTGAGGTAAACATAGACTGCCACAGAACCATTACCAAGAAAAAACTTTAGGGTTTTACATGATTAATTTTTGAATTACAATAAACCCATTTTTACAATTGGAAGCTTGGGCATGTAGCTCAGCACTATGGTATTTACTTGGATTCTGCAAAGCTCTGGGCTTGATTCACAGTACCATATACTCAAAAACAAACCTCTAAAAACCAAAACACTATCATGAATTAAGTCATTTTTCTGAGTCTTGAAAGCACCTACGCCCCTTTCCAATGTGCCTGTGTGATGCATGCCAGCACTGGTGAGCTGCACCTGCACCAGCCGGCCTTGATATCACTGTGCCAAGGCAAAAAGTGTCTTTGAAGTGACACTGGCTGAGATCCAAATAGGATTTAGAAATCTGAGCAGAAGCAGAACCAGGTCATGAGCCTAAGAACCTCAGTGAAATCTCCATGCTGATCTGTGACCTTTTAGCTCCTTTCTCTTGAGAATGAAACTTGAACAGGAAAGTAGCTAAGTTCAAAGGTCTTTTCTGAAGTCAGATTAGAAAAATATTCCAAATATAAACTCTAAGAAGCAAGAGAAGGACATGGTGAAGTAGCAATATGCCAAGACAGAGAAGAATTATAATTCACATATACCTTTTCTTGTTATCATTTGATAACCTTTGATTGGTTCCATTCCTGTATAGAGCTATTTGGCATTTTTCCAGACCTACAATTTGACCCAGATCCTAGAAATAAGAAATTAATACAGACCTGCTGTACAGAAGGGAATAACACAAAATCTCCACAAAGAAATTTGCGACCTGCAGCCTATTTCTCAGCACTAATGGTCTCTGGGGATATAAACCAACCCATCTCAATTTTTCCTGGCATTTATTGAAAACCTGATACTTAGGCAAAGGAAACAAAAATCAAAGTTTGTGATGCACATTTACTCCTAGTTTTACTATAAGTGTGTTTATAGACAACTGTGGTGTCTTTTCTTCTACCAGGATATATATCATGACTGCACCAGTTCTGCCCATTTAGAATGCCACAGCTCTTGATGGTTCTTTCATGACAACTCCCAAGTGTAGGGTGTCAAGGTTTCCAAGACTGAGAGAGAGAGAGAGAGAGAGAGAGAGAGAGAGAGAGAGAGAATGGTTACAGCTCCAGGTTCAAGGTCCAAGGGTGCCCCAGACCTTTGGCCTCAGGCCTTTAACACACTAACACTGACAGTGCTGTGGCTGCCTTCTTGGCTGTCACCCTGTTCCCTTGCCTGCTCTGAGGTTTTCTCTGCCTTGGCACTGCATTGTTAAGTTTGCCAGTGACTGTCTGGTTCTGCTGCTTTTGTATCTCAGCCTACCTGGCTGCCATTCACAGGGTGGCCCTCTCATACACAACCACAAGCCAACCATAGCAGACCTCCATGCTGCCTTTATATCAGTGAAGGCATGATTTGTTTTGCTCTGTAATAAGCTTCCCTTGCTAGGCCACAAGAGCAAGTACTTCCCTTTTGGCCTGGGTGGATGTCATGGCAGGGAAAGTTTGGTGAGAGCTGTTTGGAAGTGGTGTGCCAGCGCCTTCAAGGTATCAATCATGCTATAGCCACGGTTGTCATATCCCATCATTGTCAATACAGCCATGTGACTTAAATTCTGCAGTGTAAGCCAAGAACAGCACAACAGTCCCATCTCACTCATGCTAAGGCCCACTCTGTCATTGCTCATGGTGTGAGCCTAATGCTGTCAAAGTTCCTGACCAAAACAAATTTAGACATAAACTGTTGTGACTCCATACTCCCAGGTTTGGAAAAGGGCACATCAACTGGGGACAGAGGCAAACATCTTGAGATGACTCCCATGAATGGTGCTATGGAGAGAACGAATGAATAATATCTGTGAGACAGCAGAATAGTCAGAGATTATGGAGAGGTCACCATGCGGAAAGCCATGCACACTTTTCTGAAGAGATGGGTCAGGTAAAGCTGGATCTGGAGACTTCTGAATTGATTGTGTAAGCAGCAGGTACAACAATGACTATTTCCAGAAAAGACTTCATTTCTAGCAAACCTAAGCTTGAGTTACAGCTCAGCCATCCACCTTAGTTACAGTAGGTTTCTCAGAGCCTTGGTTTCCTTATCTCAAAGCAAAATGAAATGAACTCTGTTCTCCAGGATTATCATGAGGACAGCAGATCGATTGCATGATAACTAGTTCCCCTGTATGGCCAGGGATGGTGGCAGCTGACAGGGAGAAGATATGATATGAGCTGATGACACAAATTGAGGATGTTCAGATGTTCAGCCACATGCTGTGACTACAAGCCTCGGATGTGCTACCTGACCATTAGAATGTATTGGTGGATGTGCCCTAGTTTCCTGCAGTGCATGGTACAATGGTCACTTAAGAGAGTAACTGAGATACAAGTGAATGTTTGAGTTTCTGACCCACCTGAGTCTGTAACATCATTGCTGATACTCTGTGTTTCTGAGTTTAGTGAGCTTTGATTCAGTACAGCAAACTGTAGCTCACCACCAGATTGAGGAGTGATGAGTATTATTGACTATTGACACCTAAGCATATATTCCCTTAGCAGCCATGTGTCACAATCTCTAAGGTTCTTTGCTCACGTATTTTCCATTAACAGTCTTCTTCTGTCCGTGAGATATCTACCATATGGCATCTCTGTTCACTTCAGCACTGGATTTTTAAAAATAAACCAGTCTTTATAAATGTCATAAGTGAGCCCTAGAAAGAGATTCTGTTGATAAACTGATCAATCTCCCAGTCACCGTAGCAGGTAGGATCTTTAGATTTTTGATACCATCTATGAATGAATAGTTACATACGTTTTCTTAGACACAAAAGGAAGGGTTCTACCCCCACCTTCTCCTTAGGTACTCAAGACTACTCCAGTGTTTTTATTCTCTAGTTAATGATTCTAATGTGTCTGGGAGTATTGTCTATTATGACAATTTTCTTGAAAACATGTGTATACATGATTTACTTGCTTAAAACTTGAAATGGATTATTTCATTTCTGCAAGGTTTGAAAACAGCTTATTATTTAATCAAGATGGCAAGTAAAAATAAGACTACCATATCTAGGGGAAGTGAATAGATGTTTTTTGACATCTGAGCTCAGTGAATAACAGCATTTAAGCGACATACTAGCTCCAAAGCTTTCTGAATGTCAGAGTACAAAAAGGATACATATATAAACATACATATAAGTGCTCCTCAATTCACAGCCTGGTAATGTCATAGCCCACCATAATGTGAAAACACATTCATGCATCTAACTCGCCAAACATGCCCAACTTGAGATAATGTGCCTAAAGCACTTATGTTAGCCTGTATTTGGACAAATCATTTACCATAAAGACTAGTGTTTAATGACATGGTAATGGATAATTTGTGTAATCTATTAAATAATGTATTTAGGTTGGAAACCATTTTTTTTTTTTTAAAGAAAGTCAAATTGGCATCTGCCTATTTAAAAAAAAACACATATGGTAACTTATAGAATTTTCAAGTAGGAATTCATTATAACGTGATACAAATAAGCTATCTACTCAGACTACCTTGAGCACGATGCCAGATTCATAGTGAACATGAGAGTATTTTTCAAGAATTACCACTTTAGCCGGGCAGTGGTGGCGCACACCTTTAATCCCAGCACTTGGGAGTCAGAAGCAGATGGATTTCTGAGTTCGAGGCCAGTCTGGTCTACAGAGTGAGTTCCAGGACAGCTAGGGCTACACAGAGAAACCCTGTCTCGAAAAAACAAAACAAAACAACAAAACAAAACAAAACAAAACAAAATACCAAAAACAAATCAAGAATTACCACTTTAATTAGTAAGGGTACAAGAATTATGCTAAGAAATCACTTCTTTGAAGAATTCTTGACTCTGCGTGTGCCTGTGAGTGTGTGTGTGTGTGTGTGTGTGTGTGTGTGCTTGTGTGTATTAGTATACTGATGTGCATGTTTGTATGCATGTGTGAAGGCCAGAAGAGGGCATCAGATGTCCTTCTAAATCACTTTTGCCTATCTTCTTGAGAACCTGAAGCTCATGTTTTCTAGGCTAGGCGCCCATCTCTGCCTCACTCAGATTTGGAGTTACAGGTGTGCATGGACAAACGTTTGTCCTCATGTGTGTACAGCAAGTGACTTAACAGCGGAGCCAGTGTTCCAGCACAGTGGGCTTTCAGGTAGATACAGTTTTATTTTGTGTGCGATTCATGTGTGTGCGATGTGTGCATGTATATGTGTTCATATGTGTTCAGTTGATGTTGATACCTTCCTTGATTTTCCTCCACTTTATTGGGGTAGTGTCTCTTGCTGAAGCTAAAACTCACCAATTCCATCTAATCTAACTAGTGTTTCAAGGGATCCCCTGTCTCTGGGTCCCATGTACTAGGATCACAGAAGGTAATCACATCTGCAGGCTTTTGACATGGATTCTGAAGATCTGACCTATGTTGATCCACTGAATCATCTCCCAGTCCTCATTAGAAAATTCTTTATTGGTAAGAAAGAAATACACTATTCTGACTTGTTGTAGTAATACCTTACTCTTCAAATAAATAGAGAACAACTCATACATACACACACATATGTGTGTGATAGAATATATATATTAAGAATATTATATAAGGAGTAATATCAATGTTTTGTGAAATAATTCTAAATAGATACTGTATTACATTAAGGTAATGTGTTTCTCTGAGGTGCTCAAGTAGAGCAGTAGAGAGAATTTTAGTGTGACCTCTGCTCTGTTCCCACTGGCCTCACTTGTCTAACCTGGTTGACAGTGGAGTGGAACTCTGACATGGATTCTCAAGGCCGGAAGCCACAGTCTGTGAACACAGCTGTCTTTATTTGCTTTGGCTCATCTGAGAGTTTTACCAGAAGAGTATTTTTTACTTGACTTTGACTAATACTTTACGGTCATATGGTCTTCAGTCAAAGATCAAATTATTGAAGCCTGACAGAAGCTAGAAAAGAATCCTGAAGTTAATCCCCACTGAGTGGTTCTTTTGATATCTAAAGTCCCTCAATGTGAAGTACTTCCAACACTGCCTTTCCTGTCTGTGAACTGACTCGGTCTTTAGAAACAGCTTGAATCAACTGGCTAGTCCTAAAAATCTGTACAAACAACTGAGGGAAAGTCATAGAATATGAAAAGATAAGAGAAGAAATAGGTGTTTAAGAAGAACTGGTGGGTTCTCATATAAGTTTTGAAAGTTCAATATATAATTAGTTACATATAGAAATACAAATAGGACAAAGCTCAACCCCAAAGATAGTAAAAGGTTTGAAGAAGAGTTTAATCCCTTTGGCCTAATTTATTTCAAAGTGTGTTTCCTGTATCAATGGGATCTTCAGTGGAGCTTTTTGCAAAACAAATTGTCAACTGCTTTAGGTAAACTTTATCCATTAGTACTCTGTACCTTCTCATCTCAGATCTTTTCTATCAGAGGAATGGTATTTGAGACAGAAAAACTAATATTAATCATCATTAAAACTGTGACTTTGTTGCAGAATAAAAGACTTGGGAGACCATTGGTAAAGTGTGAGCTGTACAGGCATGAGGACCTGTGCTTGACCTCCAGTACCTAAGTGCAAAGGTAGGGGCAGGGTGGCACACACTTGAAATCCCAGCCCTGTGGAGGTGGAGACAGGCAGATCCCTGTGGCTCACTGGCTATTGACTAATAACTCACAGAGGAGCTCCAGGTTCAGTGGGAGACGTTGTCTTAAAAAATACAGAGACAGATTGAAAAAGACACCAGATGTCAACCTCTGGATTCCAAACACTGACTTGTATGCACACACACACACACACACACACACACACGCACACTTAAACAGTCTAGATTTTAAAACTCACTAAAATGTATTAAGTCCTTATAGACATCCCATTATAGTACCAATGGCAGGAAAGAATTTATCAGAGTTCGTAAAACTGAAAATGGTTTACCATGGCTTACCATGAAGGCTAGGCAGAGCAAAGATGAACCAAATACACTCAAAGAATGAAATAAAACTTTCACTGGCTGTGGAAGGAAGGCCATTGAGTTTGCTAGGTGAGGCACATCAGTACAGGCATTGCTAGCATCAGATAGAACATGGCCCTGTGATCAGGTAGATTAAAGGCAAGAGAGAACACTTCATGTGTGTCATATTGAGCTGGAGGTGGCCCTGAAGATTGCACTGTGGTCTGACATAGCCACCAAGGACTCTGCACATAAAACCTGACAAGATTATACACATACAGAGAAGTCATTCAGACACAATAAACCTCAGTTTCTTTACCAGAAAGTCTGTGTTCTCAACGTTCAGAACTTTTCATGAGGATTAAATAACATCAAATACACAAAAGAGTAATGTGAACTATAAAGCTAAAAATGTTACTACATACATGTTTATTAGAATCTGCTTATTAACAAGCTTTGATATTTACCAGATTTTGTGTAGTCCAGTGGCTATGGATAAGATTCACTCCATCAATCCAATCTCGTTGTCAATTAACTTTTTAAAACTTCTTTAAAAATGCTGACTCATCCTTCAAACGTGTCATATCTTAATACAGCCTTTTCCTGCAGAATCAAATTTCAGTTTTCTTCAGGGCTTTGAATCAAGACTGCGTGCTGGCCCTTTGAGAACGAAATGCCAACATCCTAATTTATTTTCAATTAGTGGTTAATTTACTTTAAAATGTGTTACCAATACTTCCCAGTCCTAAGAGTTTCCCAGAGCAACCACGAGTATTGAGAACCCACCTCGTTTCTCTTTTGTGGAGCAGTAATAGGTCACATAAAATATTAATTAGCCTATTCAGAGCAATCTATCAGAGAGAATACTTGAGGCTACTGAAACCTCGGCAGCCTTCTGTGGCCAACCAAAAACACTGATTATTTCCTCCTCAACAAACTCTAGACCACAGACAAGGTATCTGCTTCAAAGCACTCAGGTTTGGTTAGATAGTCTCCAGTAAGCAATAACAGCATTTCTATACAACTGACTGAAAGCCATGAATTGAGAAAAAACAAACAAAAGATGCTTCTACTTCTATCCCCAATCAAATGATTTGTACCTCCATTAAATTACGTGATTAACATTTCTAGTAACAGCCAATAAGATACTGACTTCGTCATTTTGATTTCATTAAAAGGCCAGTAATATCTTTAAATACAATTTTCACATTTTAACTTCCAGCTAGAATTTTCTTATTTACTGCAAATCTAAAATAAATATCTGAGTACTAAGAAGTTGACAAACCTAATGTGCTATGCTTTATAAGGCATAATCTTTTTTTTTTATTGGTTATTTTATTCATTTACATTTCAAATGTTATCCCCCTTCCTGGTTTCCCCTCCTTGAACATCTGATCCCATGCCCCTTCCTCCCTGCTTCTATGAGGGAGCTCCCCCACCCACTCCCCCACCCACTTCTGCCTCACCGCCCAAGCATTCCACTACACTGGGGCATCGAGTCTCCACAGGACCAAGGGCCTCTCCTCCCACTGATGCTAGCTATCCTTTCTTTGGAATGAATGTAAAGACAGAGAAATACATTTTCTGGCTTAGGAGGATGGGAAAGGACCAGCAGCCAGGGAGAAAGGAGACAGAGAGATGGTTCCATGGGTAAATGAGCCCACCATGCAAATCTGACCACCCGAGTCTGACCCATCTCTAGAGAAGGACAAAGAAGAGAGGGGGTGGGCATCATGGAAAGTTACTATCATCAGTGGTCAATGTACAATAAATATATGCAAATTACAAAACAATAATAATGAATAAAGAATCAAGGATCCTAAGCGCTAGAGAGATGGCTCATGCTTACAAGCTCTAGCTACTATTTCTGAAGACATGGCTTTGTTTCCCAGCATCCACACGGCAGCTCATAAAGTCTGTAACTCAAGTTCCGGATGATCTAGCGCCCTCTTCTGGCTTCCACAGGCACCAGGAATCCCATAGTGTATTTTATACAGACATAAATGATGACAGTTGTTTAAAAAGTACCAAGTATCCTACTACTGCTATCTTATCTAAAATTTGCATGGCCTTGCCAAGTCTCCCAGTACCTCCTCACCTTCTGTTCAGTAGCACCTCCCAGCTGCTACTTTCTAGGTCAGTTTTGTGACTGCTCAGAAACTCCGATTTGCATGGCTATCAAACAGAAGAAACAGGAAGAGGAAAGGAAAATAGAGTGAGGGAGAAAAAAGCTGATTTAATCGGGTCTTGTTAGCCATCGGGGGAGGAGAGGCCCTTGGACCTGAGAGTGTTAGATCCCCCAGTATAGGAGAATGCCAAGGAGGGAAGACGAGAGTGGGTGGGTGGGAGGGAAAATACCCCCATAGTGGCAGGGGGAAGGGGGAGGAAATGGGGAGGTTCAAAAGGGGAGATCTGGAAAGGGGGAAACATTTGAAATGTAAATAAAGTAGGAAAATTTTTTAAAAATTTAAAATTTTTTAAAAAAAAATCGGTAAGTGAAAATCACAGGCCACAGAGCTCTAAGCGTTGTCTAAGGAGAGAGGACAGGGCCATACAGATACCACTGCTGAGGCTTCCGCTAACTTAAGACAGAAGCCAGGCTACAGTCACGTGTTATTTCTCCACCTAAACATTGGTCCAGGGAATGGATATCAGCTATTACAAATTGGAACTGGAAGACAGACGTCGAAACAAGCCATGTGGTACATGCTGGAAGAAGAGAGGACAGGTGTCCACAAAGAGCATTAGAGAAGCAGCTAGTGTGACTCTGGAAGGAGGTAAACTACATCAGCTGAGATTAAAAGTGTTCGCAGGAGCTGGCCAGGCAAAGACTGGAGAGTGAGCTTCTCTGGCAGAATAAATGGACTCAGCAAATGTCCACATAGAAGGAGAGTGTTACCAGAGAAGTGAGATAGCTCAAACTCTAGGAGAGTATAGATCCGGAGGAAGGTGAACTGGACCTTTAAGACACTCCAAGATCTAATAGGTCAAAGTCAATATAGCAGGAGTCACTGAAATTATAACCAAATAACTTGAAAAAATTAAAATCACTTACCCAGGACTTTCATTCATGTATAAATTTACATCTAAACTAGAAGCAACTAAGATAATTAACTCTAGAAGATAAGTAAGAATTTTTCAAGGACCCTTGGACCCCACTGTGGCTCTTAGTTATCATTAGCTTTCCACTGGAAATGAATCCAGCCTGTCCTGAAAATGGCCTTTGAATGTAGTCACCTGACCTTAGTTCTATGGCTTACATTTTTCTCATGAAAATGGTCTTTTTAAAAACCTTCTGTTTTGTTTTTAAATGCTTGTTACATTTTAGAAATTTAACTCTCAAACTTATGAGAAATCCTGATATTGTATAACTTAGCAAACTGCAGATTATTGCTAAGCATGTTTAATCAATAAAAAAAAAGCTTCTCTTTTTTGAAGGCTGGAGAGATGGTAGGTGTTAGAAGTGCTTGCTGATCTTTCAAAAAACCAGGTTCAATTCCCATCACCCATATCTCATGATAACCACCTTTTGTAACTAACCTCAGCTCCAGGGATGCCCCTCTTGGACTCCCAGGGTACCCAAATACATATGGCATGCACTCACACACACATCAATAAAAATAAGTCTATTTCAGCAGGTACCATATATGTGTGTATATGGATATACATATATTTTATATGTATATGTTACACTTACATAAATATTATAGGCATAGTACTCTATATTAGTAATATATTTATGTATTCTAGAATATTTATTTACAGTTTAATTTATTTTTATTGTATGTGTATGGGTGTTTTGCTTGCATGTATATCTGTGCATCATTTGCATGCCTAGAGGGAATCAGATTCCCTGGAACTAAAGTTAAAAATGGTTGTGAGCTGGGTGTGCTGGGAATTGACCCCAGAGCCTCTGGAACAACAACCAGTGCTCTTATATGTACGTGTGTGTGTGTGTGTGTGTGTGTGTGTGTGTGTGGATTTTTTTTTTAAAACAAAAATTAACTGAGTGAGGTAATTAAAATCAACAGCAACTTCTGGAAAGCTGCTTCACTATTGGGACCATAGTGATGACCCACATGATACCTTCTAACAGGTAATCCCTGTTCATTATCTTTTTTGTGGACAAGCTCTACACAAGAGACATTTCATTTCTAATATTGAGAAACAGACATGGTGTGTGTGTGTGTGTGTGTGTGTGTGTGTGTGTGTGTGTGTCACTGAGAATTTAACTTAGGGCCTTATGCATGCATTCCAGCATAAAACAACCAGTTCCTTATTTCTTAGTATGCAGGTACATCTTCGTTTAGAGTTAATTCAATGCTCTTAGGATTTTGATTACAGAAGAAAATTTCCAACCACAGGATTTACTGTGCCTTTATTCTTGAATGGAGTCACCAGGTGATGCCTCTGTGTCCTTCACAAGGAATTTCAAACGTGCACCGTGGCATGGCTCTCCCGAAGCCGTATGCTTCTTGCTACAAGGGACACAGAAGAACAGGAAAGTCTTAGTATTTTAAAATTTAACCCCACGGGCTTTGATAAAAGAAAAATTAAAGGTTAAAAGTCTACATCAAAGAGAACCATCACTTAAGGACACGCCCTTAAAGGAGTATCATCTTTCCTGGATCGGGAAACCACTCTTGCACAGACCACTGAAGACCTTGTGTGGAGACCAGAGGGTGGTTACTCAGGTTTGGCTGGTTTTGACCTAGCTCTATCATTTACTGGAAGATGTGAGGCAATCATTCAACGTGGTTTTTTTAGTTCATTATAAAATGTTTAAGAACATCACCAGCAGTCTGGGATTCCTGGGCTAACTTAAAATGCATGCATTTTTAATTTTTAAATAAATACCTTTAAATATAACATATCAAAATCCAGATTTCTATGGCTCTACTATGTCAGTGTAGACAAATATCACCATAAGTATCAAAGGAAGCTTAATATCTCAACATCTTAATATGTTAAGGCCCCGGGTCTTAACATCACATTTATTTTTATACAAGAGTATAAATTAGAAACACTGTTTTCAAAAACAAAAAAAAAACCAAACTTGCTCTTGGTCTTAAAGAACGTTTGTCTTCCTTGTGGTGCACAGTTTCCTTTCAATGTCTTTAGAATGGAAGCCAATGAAAAGAATTATGAAACCTGCTCTACAGCAGGCAGCCGACCCCACCCCCATCCCCCCATCCCCCCAAAAATCAATTGAATTGTGAGGAAGTGATAGTTTCTACCAAAAGTCTTTGCTCAGGCCAGGCAGTATGCCTAGGTCTGGCCTTGCAAACTAACAGTATCAGATGAAAAGATCAGTTTTCTGATGCAGAGCCAAGAAGTCGTGAGAGAAATGGGCAATCGGTGGCAGTCTGAAGACGGGAGGAGATGGAAGACGCCCAACTAACGCCCTCACAAATGAACTCATTACCCTCCTGCCTGTCTGCTTTTCCTACTGCCACTCATTGCGCAGGAGCCTTTCACCACCTTCCTTTATCCTCATAGTTTACAGACTTGGAGCAGGCAAGGTTCAGACTTTATAAACCGCTTGTCTAAGATGGTTTAAAGAGACCATTTGTTGTTTGTAGTGAACTATCATAATCTGGGTCATGGGTATCAGAATGAGGACATGCCAAGGAGGCAAGCTAAGGGGAGACAGTGTGACCCTGGGTTTTTCAGCAGTGTGTTCAGTTTGACCCATAGAGTAACAACTGAGTCATTGGAATTATAAAAAGGTGAAACTCCCTGAGGTGTTAAGCAGGTGATCCATTACCACAAAAACAAGTTCCTCTGGTAAGTCCTTGATGTTATCTGATCATGGCTTTCATCCAGGACCTAACAGCGCTGTGTAGAACTGAGGACACTTTCAGGGAAGCAGCTCTCTGAGCTCAGAGGCATGATAAAAAGAAACATACAACTATTATACATCTGATAGAAGCTTCTTTTAAATGGAGCTTTTTCTGAATAATTAATTCAACCTCTTGATTTCGGGTTTTTTTTTTTTTTTTGCTTGTTTTGTTTTGATTTTTGTTTTGTTTTGGTTTTTTTTATAGTAAATATGCAACATTTCCTCCTCGTTGACATCTATTTTGTTTGCTTCCTGACTGCAACATTTCTGGCAATTTGGAAGAAGAGAAAGGAAGCTAAGGAAAGGTTTCTGTACTCGGACTGGAAAACTCCATCTTCCTCCACAGGGCGAGCATTGCAGAATTTAAATTTTCAGAAAGGTTTTCTGATGGTTCGGTGCTCTTCTAAGACAGAAGCCAACAACAGCAAAGTACAACTTCAGGCTGCTGGTGACTCTTCAGGGAAGGCACTGGCCTTCACAAGTGACCTCTCAGAGTTGTTCTCTGACTTCTTCTACACATGCTCCTTGGCATACGCATGCCTGCACTCACGCGCATTCGCACACAAAATAAATAAATGTAAAAAATAAAATTGAAAAACAGAAAGGAGGACATTTATTCTTCCCCCTTGTCCTCCGCTGTTGACTTGGTTGCTGTAACTCTTCTAGCACTTGGTGGCATTTAAATTTATATTTATTTTTATTTTATTTTTTTATTTTTAGACAGAACTTCTGGAACAGTTTTGGGTTTTCCCCTGTGCCATACCCTGCTTCCTTAATTGTGGTCTGTTCTTCCAAGAAAACCCGTTCAGTACGCTCTACTCCCGTGGTAAGCATGGGGCTCACCAGGGGCAAAATCATTCTGGAAGCATGAAGATCAACTCTCTTGACACTGAGAGAAAGCAGGCTTAAATAGGATTCCAGTTCCTGGAAAATCAGAGGTGAGAAACAGACAGTCCTCTGGTTTTAAGAATGTTGGTCATTGTTCTGTGAAGGTCTGGCGCACATATGCCTGCACTCTCGAATGCACATCAGAAGCCTGGTGTCCAGGGTCAGTTTCCTGAAATGCCGCTTCTGCATCCGTTTATGAGAACTTGTCCCTGGGACATGAGACTCCATAGCACAGCTTTGTGTTCCACTTCTCATGTACTCTGTGAGTGTTACACAGCAAATGACCCAAGAATTGGGGCAATAGTACCAGACTTCTGTAAACCAAGTGCTCAGGACAGAAACCGTCCTGGGAGTAAAGGTCCAGACAGAAGATGTGCAGGGAGGCTCTGGGGGAGGGGTAGTTGGTGTGTTCCACAGCATCGGGTTGGCCAGTCTGTTGATCTCTCGCCTCCTACAAACCCCAAAGAATTCACCTGTCACGATCCCCATGTCTAACACACCCTGACCCCTCTTTCAGGTACTCTTTTCTTAACAATAAATAGCCCATTGTTACTAAGACCTTGAGCCTCACAACCTCAGTGACAACTTTGTTTTAGCTTCCAGGGTATTTGGCCAGTATTGAAGTTGGCAGACCAAATGACCAACAGCCAGAAGTGCCGAGATGGTCCCTGTCAGGGAAAGAAGCTGGACTGGCCATATTTACATGAAAAACGCTCTCTGGTTAATAAAATAAATCTTATTATAACAAATTTCTAAATTGATTTACTTAATTATTTACTGTCTCTAACTCATCTGCTTGTTCTCATCTATACTGGGAAGCTTCCGTTCAGGTCAAAATCTGGAAAACTACAAACGGCGTTTCCAGATGAGCTTCTGTGGTTTGTGCATTGCAAATAAATCATTTTATCATAACAAAACAACACTGGAGGAAAATGCTTGTGCGTCACCACGTGTTTACTTAAACCACTTGAGACTGTCAGCTGGTTCCTCTGGGCTGTACCTACAGTGCCTAGGGACTGGAAACTATTCTACCTTCCATCCCAGGTACCAAAATGATGTGAGGTTCCTGACTTCTCTTTGGTGCTACTCAAGGACTCTTAGGAACCCAGTTCATTTCTTACATGATTCTTTTCATCATGTTTCTTAAAAGCTTGCCAGTATTGCTTCTTTAGAGAACATTCCTTTATGCACCCTTACAAATCTCAGGATTGACACCTAAATACAGAAATAGTAAAACAGACACACACACACACACACACACACACACACACACACACACCAGTTTTAATTATATAATGACTCCAGTTGAAATCTAGTTAAGGGGTCTGTGTGTGTGTGTGTGTGTGTGTGTGTGTGTGTGTGTGTGAATGAACAATAATATACATCCTGATTATCCATTAAGAATAACTAACACGCAGCCTAACAAGCTACCAATGGAAGAAACGGCTACTCTTAGCTCTTGACCTACTTTCCATACGTAATATTTACACAAGAAGCAAAACGCAACAAAAGAACAGTGTACATATAAAGGTCTTGTTAGAGGGCTGCTGAATATGAACATTTAACGTCAGTGACAGATTGGGAAACAAATTTCATGGATTTGCTTCTAAATATGTTCTTTCTTCTAGGGTGGTACACTGGCTACACCCTTCCACACTGTGGCACAGACACCCGTAAGCACCATTTAAATGTGTGGGGATGTACTTGGAGATGTGCTTGCGGCAGATTCAGGATTGAGAAGCTATGGTCTGGGAAGTGTGAAAGCTTAGAGATTTGAAATTCAGCTTAGAATCTGTCTTCCAAAACACTTCCCAGTCATGAGGTTTAGCACTCCTGGAAAGTGCTTACAATTTTGCTAGAACCAAGAAACTTGAAACATGTTAGACATTATCCTATATTCAAACTTCAGGACTATCTAAAAAGCCAGACTCTCCTGAATAAATCAGATGAGCTGAAAGAGGCATTCCTTTTCCCAGGAGATGGGGGCCACAGTCACTAGAGAAAATGCCACATTGTTACTATGGAAACACCCATGCTTTGCTCCTGAAAGCAGCTTCACAACTACACTTGAGTGTGACAAACATTTTTCCAATATAATAATAATAATAATAATAATAATAATAATAACTCTAAGAATAAAACAAAATTCCAAAAGGTAGAGAGAATCTAGCTTACACCATTTACAGCACAGATGTCTATTCTAGAAATGAGTCCATTTTCTACATTCACAGTACCATTTAAATTGTTATTTTGGCCATTCCAGCATTTTCCATCATCAGAAACCTAACATGGGATTTGCATTAGTATAACAAAATATGAAAAGTTAACATATTTTAATGTGAATTTAATTAGGTTAAGAAGAAATTTTACTTACAAAATAAACAGAATGCTTAATGTTAACATTAATATTTAAATAATGGAGCTTAATTGTCTAGGTGTTTATCTCTATTCACATAAACATCATATAGTCAACCTGTAAGGTCTATAGTAAGACAAGTTAAAATTGGAAAATTACTTCCTACTAAATACAATTAAAACATATATTTGACAGATGAATTCTATTATAATTTGTGTTTATAATATTCAAAAAGGAATTTGCAGCAAAGAGAATTCATTGTAATTTTTACTCTTGCACAATATAGAACTCAAGAAATACAAAAGAAGGTTAAAATGTACATTAATTTATAAAGGTACTTAAGCAAAATCATTTTATAAATCCATCTACTGTTAACATTTCTTTTAAAATTTTTATGTTGTTTTTTCTTTTTTAAGGTACCATTATGACTTTTTTCGACAAAACATTTTTATGTTTTTTCTTCCTTCCATCTGTTCACCTCTTCTGTGACATTCCTCTCTGTTGCTAAGAAAGAAGTTTAGAGAGGAGATAGAATTTAGGTCTCTTTAGTCTAGTGCCTGCTGATTAGGGGTGCCCATTTCCTAGGGGTATGTCCAATCTTATTTGGCAAGATATCTCCAACTAGCAATCAGCAATAGCAACAAGCAAACAGCAATCCAGCAATCCAGCTATCCAGCAAACCAGCAATGCAGCAATCCAGCTATCCAGCAAACCAGCAATGCAGCAATATAGCAATAGCAAAAGCAGCAAATGCAACACAGGAACTTGCAGTAGCAGGGACCAGCAGGGGCAGCCGGGGCAGAAATGGCCACAGGCCCTCTCAGGGCTCTCACATTTGTACCCTCTCAAGAGTCCCCAGAATTCCAAACATAAACTATCTGCCGCTGACAAAACCCACACTCCTCCTAGAGCGTGAGACAAGTCATAATTAGCAGCTATGGACAACGTGAAGCAGCCCCATATCCCACGCCTGGGACTAAAAGGAGAACCACATAATTGGGTTCTTAAAGGAACCAAAATTCTCGCTATACCTCTTTGCTTTCCCTTACTGTCATTATTTATACTGAAACGTAGAAATAAGTTCATGGACTTGAAGAAATGCATATTAAATGTTGAGCAAAGTTTATTCAAAAATCTAAATATGAGACAATATTCTGCTCATCTTGGCACAGTTTCCTCCGGGAACATTATCACCCTGTTGTCAACTTAACTGCAAAGACAACAAGCCAGAGGATTATACAGTAATATAATCCTCTTTAAGTTTAGTAAAATACGAAGGTACACTGAGTAATGTTTATCCCATCATGCAATTTCCTCCCTACTCTGATATTTTTATTCGGTGTGCTAAAATCTTTAAAAATTAAAAGGAGAACTTTAAATATGCAGAAATAAAACTGGAAGGAACAAAATCTAGTTGTAATTTTTTTTTCTGAATTCTTTTAACAGAGGGCATTTGCTTAGTTGGTGTGAGGCCCAGGGTTAAATCACAAAAAAGAAGGAAAAATTGTTGACATATTTTGTATCAATTATGCATGTCATTTAGTCAAACTCAAAAATCACTAAAGCAAGCAAACTTTTGATTGTTCAGAATTCATTAAAATGATGTGAACTTCCAGTTCCGTTGAGAATTCTCAAGAGTTTTAGATACTGTTTAGTGGGGTATTGTTTTTATGGCAAGTGGTATATTTTCTCTTTATTTTGAAAAATCTGTCCACATGTCTGATATAAATTACCTGTTCATGCACTAGGAATATGTCTGGCATGAAAGCAAATTTTAAAAATAAGCATTTAAACTACTGAAAAACAAAAGCACTTTTTTTGTCTTTTCATGTGTATAATATGTCCTGTGCACACATGTGTGCATTTTCATATCTGTGGGTACATGTGTTTATGAGTGTGTGTGTGTGTGTGTGTGTGTGTGTGTGTGTGTTTACAGACAGCTTAATGGGAAGAATCTTCTATTATCTTTCCACCTTATCTCAATCAAACTCCGAGCTTGTTGATATGGCTGGTCTCACTGGAAAGCTTGATCAGGGCATCCCAACTCTGCCTTCCAAATCTGGAGTCACAGGCAGGTCTTCATGCCCACTTGGCACTAATGTGGTTGGGATCTAAACTCCAGTCCTCTCACCTGTATGACACTGGTTTAGCCACTGAGCAATCTCCATAGCTTCCCCAAAAAATTAATTTTCACAGATTAAAAGATGGCTCATCAGTTAAGAGCATTTGATGCTTATGCATATAGCCCTGATTTGATTCCCTACACCTACATGGCAGCTCATGATTCTTTGAACTCCAGTTCCAGAAGATCCAATGCCTTCTTCCAGTCTCTGAAGACACCAGGCTGTTTGGTGTGCTTCCACTCATGTACACAAAACACTCAAACACATAAAGTAAAACTAGATTTTAAAAATTAAAAGTTAATCTCTAAGCCCTACTGAACATAATCGTTATGCCAAATTCCAAAAGATCCTCTGTTGAGTTCATTAAAAAATATATTAGTTTCAAGTACATTCAAAAGAATATGGTAGGGTTTTGCTTTTAGTAACGCAGACAAAGCAAGACCCTTAGGGCAGCATAGCTGTGCATTGGCTGATCTCTCCTGGCATTTCCATCATTCCATACATATGAGCTCAGGCCCCCATTTTACTCTGTGAAAGAGAAGACAAGCATCTGTGCACAAGCTACTGGCAAGGAAAGGTTTGGCCCAGGTGACTTCTTTTGTTCTGCACAATTTTAGCTATAAATGCCATTAAAGTAACTGACCACATGGCTAACCCTACTCTATGCTTGCTCACCAAGTGAGTCTGTTAAGGAACACAGAATCAAGTCTGCTTAGTGAAGCCTCAACTGCTCAGTTAATAATAAAGCTGAGATAGAACACTGCCTGCTGGACTGACAGACCACCTAAGAATTCTAAGTCTTCTGACATTAACTCTTCCTGGAGCTCTCTGGATAATCGTGGGTAGACGTTAAGAAAGAGCATGTCACACCATGTACTGAAATAGATCCCTTATAGTCTAGTCACTAGGAATGAATGCCTGTGATGGCTTCCGGTTACCTTCCTGCTGATATGGTACCAGGCACGAATTCCTACAGCCCTGGAAAGTGCTGTTTCCACATTGACTAAGTTTTTCCTATCCATCTGTTAGTGTGGTGCTGGCAATGGTCCATTGCTTCTCTTTATCCTTAGAATGGCAAGCTACTTTGATTTAACTTGTATAATAGCAAACATAAAGTCTTTGAAAACAATGTACCTGTTTTGTATCTTTGATACACACATATCTTACAATTTTAAAAATAAGACTGCTTTGTGAAATGAAAACCTAAGTGGCCTCGTATGTATTGTACCCTTAAGAAAATCCTCACAGGTCTTTTTCTTGATCGCTGAGAGGGTAGGCAGATGTGAGACAGGCTCCTTCTCCCTTTTATGTATGTAATAAAGCAAATGGTTGCCTGTTTGTAACTCCAGGAAGCCACTAATGAGCCTCTGGAGAAACAGTTAATTCCCAAACCTCCTTTAAAGGCTGAGCCTATTTACATGCACATTTAGAATGGGCTAAGAGTTTATCTTTGCCTTCCAGCTGCCTTTACAGGAGGATAATTCAGGAATGGAGACAGAAGGGTCAGCTCTCACAGCCTGAGGAACTTATGCACCTACCTCCAAGAAGCTGACAAACCCAGTACTGGCCCTTTCCCCTCCACTATGAAGTCCTATTTTTATAGTACTTTAGAAGCCTGAATCAGATGATAATTCTTTAAATCTGTCTCAACAAAGTCTCTGCTTTCCCACGTCTAACTGACCTGCAAATATCGAGGGTTGTCAGAATTAGCTGTGTGCTCTTTCCCTCCTCCAGGTGATTCCATCTGATACAAAGGCTCTCAGGGTTTTGGTTCTTAACCTTTATACCTCTAAGGTTTCATTCTAACTTGCTGACCCTTTTAACAGATGCCTACTAATCTCTGCTCTTGAATGTCTAACAGACTTCTTCATTCTAATGTCGGATACAGAGCTCTTCCCTCTGCTCCCCAACTCATTCCTGCCATCCTTACTATGACTGTGAGCACCCACTCAGTTGCTCAAGCCTGAAGCAAACGCAAACGTCATCTGCAATCGCCCTTTTCCAATATGCCCCGTCCAGTTTGTTAAAGCTTTCTGTTAATTCTTTCACTGGGATCTGTGTACTTTGGATTTTCTCTTTGCCGTAACTGCTGGCCTTTGCACTCTTGTCTAGACACTGAAAATAGCCTTCTAACTGGTTGCCAGACATTTCTTGTCTCCCTGTAACCCATCCATTCTCCACAATCAACCAGGCTGACTTTAGTAAACAAGCTTTTCAGATTGACAATGAAATTGGACTAACAGCGAGAGAGGTGTGGTTTTCCAGAGCCATTTCAAGCATGATAATCCCATCCTAGATCCCCAAGTCTGTCAATCCTTCTTCTGCCTTCAAATCCAGAGATACACACTAGCACATTATTATCTTTTAGCACAAAGAGCTGGTTCAAGTTTTCCAGTCATTTTTAAAGTGTCTTTTATGACCAAGATTATAACTAGGGTCACATACTCTATTTAGATGTCATGCTATTCAGCTGTCATATCTCTTTAGGACCCTTCAAGATGCAATGGTTTCTATTTTTCTTTTAATGTCAAGTTTGGCACTTTTAAGATTACTGGCTCTTTATTTTCTATTACCATCTCAGCTTGTGCCTTATACTTCCTCATGAAAATATTCATACTATACATTTTTAGTAAAAACTCCACAGTGACACTTTTTACCCCAGGCCCCTTCTCATTGCATCATATATGGTTGAATCACTTCGAGTCTTCCAAGAAGCAGAAGGCAAGGCAGATTAGAGATAATGATAGGTTTGTTGTGCACACATTCACAAAGGACAGGGATGGGGTGGGTGGAGCAGGAAGGAGTAGGCAGTGAGAACCACATGGTCTGTAAAAAGGAGGAAGAAACAGACTGCATCGAGCTCTGTGAAAGCATCAGTGGCTGACGGGGCACCTCCAAGGAAAGCTACCTGATAAAGGAATGGACAGACTCAGCTCCAGTTCCCTCAGCATGCTCAGCAGTTGGCTGGACCATCCTGGGAAAACAATGACCTCAGTATTCGTGGGGACAGACTGATGTATCAAGCATTTTTGTCCTTCACAACACACTCTGTTTCCAGGGCACATTTATGGCTACCATGCACTATTTTCTGTGATGTTTAGTTGATCGGCTGTGGTAACAGCTCGGTTTCTCGGGTATTGGATTGGTGGCTGCAAAAAAGTATGCTGTGGTTATCATTTTGCTCCTCAGTTGTCCAAGATGAGATACAGGCTCTTGTGTCTTTTCGAAGGGTCATTACTATTCTTTTATACTTCTTTCCTATAAGTGTCAAACAGGTTCAGACTCCACTTATTTTTTCCTTGCTCCGGCCCTAAGATTACCCACTTCTTCAAGGACCACAAGTTCCTTTTAGTTGAATGGCATCTGGGGTTTAGGTAACATTATTCATATTGCAGTATCTTTGTTCCCAGACCCTACCAATGAACAGAGCTTAAAAAAAAATCTATCTATCTATCTATCTATCTATCTATGTATCATCTACTATCTACCTATCTTCTATCTATTATATGTTTAAAAACTAGTAAGGTTAAAATCCTAAACAGGTACCAACTCGTTCACTCTGTTTCCTGCTTTCCATGTTTGTAACTCCTTTCTCTCATTGTGACTTCCTTTTTACTCCGTGTATTTCAGCTCACTTGCATTAGAATCAATCATGTGGTTCACTCAGCCCCCACAAATGCGGTGCCCTCCTTGAACAGCTCTCTGCACTCCACTGTAAATCATTCAGAAGCACAAGCTTCTAGGACATCTCATGTCATTGCTGCAACCAATAGTCCAATAATGTTACAAAAATCAGATTTGACACTAGCATTCAAACAAACAAACAAGAAAAATAATAACTAAGGCCGGGCAGTGGTGGCGCACGCCTTTAATCCCAGCACTTGGGAGGCAGAGACAGGTGGATTTCTGAGTACGAGGCCAGCCTGGTCTACACAGTGAGTTCCAGGACAGCCAGGGCTACACAGAGAAACCCTGTCTCAAAAAACAAAAAGAAGAAGAAGAAGGGGGGGGAGGGGAGGGGGAAGGGAAAGGGAGGGGGAGAAGAAGAAGAAGAAGAAGAGGAAGAAGAAAAATAATAACTAAGAAAAATGCCAGATTAAAAAAGAGACATGGAAGATATTTGTTGTCTGAAATATTTAGTACACGATGGTATAACATATGTATTACCCTAGAAACATCCTGGAGTGTTATTCTAGAAACAGGATTTGAGGCAAGGAAAGGAAGAGAGAGATACAACCCAAGAATGACAGAAGTGCTAAATAGAGAATTCACAGAAGCATAATTACTAGTGAGATTATAACAGGAGATGCTTTTCCAGACATTAAAGGAAATCCAGATGAGAATTCATCTTGTTAGAGAAATAAGAAAATAAGCAGAAGCCAAGAATGAAACTGTTGAGCATGATGGCATGAACCCTCATCCCAGCACGTAAAGGCAGGAGCATCTCTGAGAGTTTGAGGTCAGTCTGGTCTACATATTAAGTTACAGCTCAGCAAGAGCTACATCCTGAGAACTTGTCTCAAAAACAAATACAGGAACAGAAAAGGACAAACCTAGTTCACAACAATAGATCAAAAAGTGTGTTATGAATATTATTAATATCAAGGATGGATCATAGAATTAACTGGAAAACATAAAACTATATAGACATTTAGGGAAAAAGTAAACTGTTGATATATACAACCAATTTCAGTGAGTTTCAAAAGAACCACATTTAGTGGAAAAAAATTATTCCCCCAAGATTGCATACTGTATGATGACGTTGATATAATAGTCTCAGAAATAATAGATTGCAGAGTTAGAGAATAAGTTCCTAGCTGCCAGGGATACAGAAGAGGTTGGGACAGGAGTGGGCACAGCTATCACAGAGCAGCCTGTAGGGTCTCTTTGGTTGTTATACAAATGTTCTGTATCTCTACTGCATCCATCCAGCATCCTGACTGGGATACAGAACAGAGGCATAGTAAGATGTTCCTATTGAGGAGCGTGAGGTCTCTCTGGATTACTTACCACAACCACGAGCAAATTTACAAGGATCTTAAAATTAAAAATTGCATCAAGGGTCTGTAGTTGACAATTTCTATAATTGATGTAGCTGTTATATATAAGAAGTTTTAAAAAGTACTTTATACACGTAATATTTAATGCTGAAGTATACACTTCTTGTAAAGATTTCTAGGCTTATCATGAAAGTTGTACCAATGGTGATCAGGGGTGGGAGAAGATCTGAAAAGAGCTGTGGGGCTGAAAGGAAATGATCAAAATATAGTATATGAAGCTTTCAAAAATAAACACCTAAAAAAGAGCTTTCAGACAGAAGTAGCTAAGCATTTAAGTTTTGTAAACTGAAAGATGAATAAAAACTCTACACTAGAATCTATATAATTAACAATGGAAACCTAGTAATTACAATATTCATAGAAACATAGGAATACCACTAATTACTAGATAGGACAAAACAAACCAATAATAAAAAATGCTTCTCGTTTAATTAATGGTGAAGAATACAGGAACACAGAGCATTGCCAAAGATTCTGAGAGGATGTCTTGCTTCTTAAATTGGGGCTGGAGAGATGAGCCTACTGTTAAAGCACTTGCTGCACAAGTGTGGACCACAGTTTAGATCCCCAGAACCCATGTAAATCCCAGGTGGCTGTAGTGGCTTATGGTAATTTCAGCCTCAGAAGGCAGAGATGGGAATCCCCAGAGTCAAGTGGCTAGCCATATTAGTGAGTTCTGGGTTTGATGGAAAGACCCTGACCCCGTGAACACAATGGAAAATCAGTCAAGATGATAGCCAACATCCTCCTTGAGCCTCTGTGTGTCCGTGCACACATGAACCCCTCACACCTGTGCTTCATACACATATCACACATACACATCATCCACCCGCATATAAACAAATGAAAAAGGGAAAACAGGATAACCCCTCCAAGATCTTAGGCAACTCTGTAAGCTTATTGTTACAAATTAATAATTTCAACATCTTGAATATTTATAAATTAGCTCAATTAATTAAAAATGTCAGAAAGAATATTTGTGCTTAAACTGTATTAAAGTATACATACCAATATTATATAATATACATCATATTTTTAACAATAAAAAAGAAAGAGGAAGGTAGTAATTTCTTAAATTACAAAATAAAACTGTAATAACACATACAAATAGGGCCAGTGAAATGGCTCAGCTGGTAAAAGCATGTACAAGTCTGTCACCTGCATTTAGTTCCTGGAACATATGTAAAAAACCAGGTACAACACCACGATGTAAAATCCCTGAATTCCAATAATGTAACAGGAGGTAGAGACAGGAGAATTGCTCAGAAGCTCCTGGGCCAACCACCCATAACTCCAAAGTAAAGCAGAAACAAAAGGGGATTCTGTCTCCACTATATAAAGAGACTGAACTGAGTCTTGGAAGTTATCTCCTGACTGCGACACAAATGAAGTGGCACACACATCATATACACCACACTCACACATAAATAAATAATAAGTAAATAAATAAAATTGAAATAGAATACATGCAAGTATATTAATAAAAATAAAGAAAATTTCAGATCAAAACATAATATTCAACAGCATATTGTTGGAAACAAATAACTAACATTAAAAAAGATTTTTAGAGCTAGGAAATTGTTTAGATGGTAAAGTCTTTGATTTGCAAGGAGACCAGAGTTGAAACTCTCAAATTCTGTATAAATGAAGATGAGGGTGACTACAGACACTTGTAATACCAGCTTCTGGGCAGGTGGAAACAAAGCAAATCCCTCGAGCTTAGTAGCCAGTAAGAATAGCCTAAGTCCTAAGTTCATAAGTCCTTGGAGGACCAATGAAATAACTCGCCTCAAATAAATGAGCTAACTGCACCCGAGACTGCCCTCTGGCCTCCACAGACAGACACACACACTGAGCACACACACCGAGCACACACACCCTCCACAAATGCACACACACACACAGAGGTTTTTTAATGCAGTACAGAAGTTTTTTTACAATTTGATTTCTGAATAAAATCAGAACAGCTCTTGTTTAATCTTGACAATGACATGATGCAGTTCTTAAAGTCCATTCATTCTTCAAAATATATTGACAAGAAAATGTAACAGCAGTTTATATAGCCCATCAATGGGACAGATGCATGCCCATGCTTATATGCAGAAAGAGAGAAACCTTTGAAGGCTTTTACACAGTGCTGTGAGCACTGAATTTTTATACTGCACAACGCAAAACATTTGTAAGACGGATAAAGTAATGAAGTTAAATTAAATGCAATGGACCTAAAAAGGTCATTACAATATTTTAAGATACAAAGAATATTTTAAAATATAAAATATAAAACACAATCAAAATAGTTCAGTATTAAATAATATGTGTAGAAAAACTAAAAGAACAAAAACACAAGTGTTTTAGGAAAGTAGAATTAAGCGTTGGATGTTCAGGTTAAAATTGTAAATTTGGGGGCTGGGGTAGAGTTCAGTAGTGGAACCTAGGCCTGGAGTTTGATCCCCAGTATTTCAAAAGGCACAGACAGGTGGGCATGGTGGTGCACGGCAGATGGCAGGGGCGGGGCGGGGGCGGGGCCGAGGGTGGGGACGGGGGCGGGGGCGGGGCAGGGGCAGAGGCATCTCTGTGAGTTCAAGGCCAGCCTGGTCTACAAAGAGAGTTTCAGGGCAGCCAGCCGGGGCTACCCAGAGAAACCCTGTCTCAAAAAAAATCAAAAACCAGATCAAATCAACCAACCAACAAAACAAACAAAAAGATAGAAAGAAAGACACAGACACAGGCACAACCTAAAGTTTAGCCAGGCCCCTTTGTTTTCTAGTTTGTGCTCCCAATGCAATGTACTGACACCGCTGTTCTGTAGGATGAGCAGGCAGCTGAGCCTTTTTGTCCCTTCCCTGCCTCTGTCTACTCTGACACAGGAAGTCCTTACTGTCTCTTTTTAATTTTTTTCCAAACTTTTCAGGACTATGTTAACTACTTACTGTTAGGTCTCAAACTCAAACAAATAAATAACTGGGGTGCCTATTGAACATATCAAAGCAGATCTGGCCACCAGGTTCTCCCAGCATCCCTCAGTCCCTACCTGTTACAAAGTATGGCAAGCGTACCCCACCCTTACCCTAAACTCTCCTGCCCAGGGACTGGGCTGCCTTTCCTCTAGCTGCCCTTCCTTGTATAATCCAGCCATTTTGACTACCTGGCTCTTTGGTCTACCCTTTACTCTCCTGGCTCTCCTCTCTTCCCTCCCCTTCTCCTCACAGGATGGCTGCCGGTCCTGTTCTGGTCTCTCCCAGAAATCTCTACGCCTGGCTATGCGCTGCCTCCTATCTACAATAACCTTCTCCCCCGCCACCCCTGGAGCAGTCCTGTGCTCCTTTTTCATTTTTTTTTTTTTTTTTTCATTCATCTGGTACTGAAATCAGGAGCAAATGAGATCCCTCCCAAGGAACCATACTGCTCGGAATCAAGCTGCTGATTTGACTTTCCTGTATAGACCGTTTGTCTCTGACCGCTTCTGCCGTCCATCAAATTTGACTGCAAATTCTAGAGCCTGCTTCCTCAGCCACTTCTCTCCGCCATGTGCTCTATTCCTCTTCTTGTCTATGCCATGTGTGTCTCTCCGGGGTCTAGAGCCTTCCCTAACCTCCTAAGAAACCCACCAGGCATTGGTTTTGGCTGTGGCCTGCTACACCTGACTGGTATCTCTACTAAAGACATTGCCTGTCATTCCTCTGCTGTCCTTTCTCTGCTGGATGAGCATCACTCCGAGCTGCCTGCTATGTCTGTTACTACAAATACCACACGGGTGTGCCAGGAAGCCCCTCTCACCCTGTGGGAAAGGGCACCTCTCCTCTGTGGTACAGAGCATTTTTTCTCTGAAAAGTTTCCCATTCTTATCTCAACACTTTATCCACCTTAGCTACTTTCTCTAGCCTCTCCCCACAAAATGTAGTTGGCATTATCTCTGAGCTCATGCCTAGGATCCTGCAGACCCCCTTTCCCTCTGCTCCTCAAACAAACAAACAGCTTGGCCTCAGTACCGATCAATGGCCAACGCCAAGCTTGATTTTCATATTCTCTCATGGTAACAACTTTTGCCTCTGCACAAACAGTGATCCCCAAATCTCTTAAATTTAAACTTGATCTGTTCTACATTTCCTCTAGTGACCACTTTTAAAAATTTTTTATCTATCTCTGTACTCTTGGAGAAAAAAAAAAAAACAACTCCTGTAAACTCTAGCTCATGATTTATTTCTTAGTTCATTGGTTATGGTTAAAAATATATAAACTCTGTAACAAAATTTGGCTTAAAACTTACATAACAAAAGGCTTATAATTAAAACCTATGCATGAGTAATCTTAATTTGCTACAATTCTTTGTGATTCAATTCTTGTTTAGAATATACTTTATCTGTAACTTGGATTCAACTCTTGTTTTAAGAAAAAAAAATAGATCTACCAAAATAAATAAGTTTACAAAAGAAATTTTTTTTAAACAATAGCCACATGGCTGGCAGCCATCTCTACTAAGGTTAAAGGATACATGCCATGTGACTTTACCACCATCTTTAACATGACTACATGTATAAAATAACTAAAGACAGGCACCTGTAAAATTTCTCAGTCCTACTGAGCCCTCTGTTTATCATTGGATCTGCTTTCACACTACGAAAGCAATAGGAAGTTTCCAAAATATCTTGGATTAGGATGGATTTGTATATGTTGATAATATACAGCTACTTTTATACCTTTGCTAACTCTGTTCAACACGGGGGCTCTAAAAATTTCAGATACATGAAAACATATGTTTGATAAATAAGGCTTACCGATTTCTAAGGTCTATTGTGAACTCATGTTCACAATACACCAGCTACCAGGCCTTTTCCCTGGTTCTCAGCACCAGATGAACGAATGGAAAAAGAGAAATAAAGAAATGGAAAAGGAGGACATGACTGCTCCTAGATACAGTGGAGGAGATAAGAGAGAGAACAAAGCCAGAGGCAGGCGTGTGGGAGGAGTCCAGACGTGTGGGAGGAGTCCAGACGTGTGGGAGGAGTCCAGACGTGTGGGAGGAGTCCAGA
>JADRCH010000077.1:9195833-9287524 GCA_019843965.1 Rhynchomys soricoides
GAGTCCAGACGTGTGGGAGGAGTCCAGACGTGTGGGAGGAGTCCAGAGTGAACATGGTCCTGGGAAGGACATGTAATGAGAGTGGGGGAGGGGAGAGTAAAGGGTAGGCAAAGGGGCCAGGAAACCAAATGGTTGGATTATGTAGGGAATGGCAGCCCAGCCCCTGGGCAGGAGAGTTCAGGGTAGGGGATGGGGTACGGCAACCCTACTTTGTAACAGGTAGGGACTGGGAGATGCTGGGAGAACCTGGCAGCCAGGTCCACTTTGATATGTTCAATAGCCATGTCAGCGACCTAACACTTATTGCAGATGATCTTTGCATCATTCTTATAAACTATAAAGCAGAAAACTGTGTTGTAATACTCATTGTAAGATGGCAGACTAGTTTGAAGGACTTCACACAACAAGACCATGGGTCAGCAGGCTTCTGTGTGTAAGCTTGACCTTGGCATTGCTATAGCAAGCCCCATATGAACAACAGTGGGGCATAATCCCCCCTCTCTTGAATTGTGAGGAGGAATATGAAAGAGAGAAAATCATGAGGAAAAAAAGGAATTCTAATTTGATTAAGTCTGATCTTAACCTTGGGACTTCAAGTTGAAGTCACTGTGAGTCTAACTGGCTCTGGCACCCAACACACAACAGAAGTCATAATTTCAAATCACTTGATGTCAGACCCAAGTGAAAATATTTGATTTTTGATGTTGTTGTTTTTGTTTTTTTGTTTATTTTCCAAGCCTTGTGCCCTGCAGAATGAGGGGGTGGGGCAGTGAGGAAGGAACTCCCAGTCCACCAGTCTGCCGTGGCTTACGTGCTTTGCACAAGTTACCATCATTTCACAAGTTCTTGGAACGGATGCAACCAAAATACACACGAAAATCTACACCAAACATCACCTCCTGTCTGCAGCTAAGAGCTGAGGGTGAACAATTGGTAAAACAAAGCTTCTAAAACATCTTAACTTTCCTGTAGAATTACAAGTAAAATGGAATAGGAAAACAGGTCCTTTGGGAGTTTGGGGGCGGGGGTCCCATTTTAGCTCTGATTCTAGCAAATAACATGCTCAAAATGTCCCCAAGCCAAAGCGACATTGAAGTATATTCCAAGTAATTCCCTTCTTCTCCTCTGCCCCCTGCCTCTCATCTTTCTTCCCTTCCCCTCTCTCCTCGTCTGCTCTCTGGAAAAATATCAGGATCATAGTCATATGCAGAGCACTATGATTGCTTCCTCAGCTCAAATATAACACTGGACGACACTACCCTATGCCACCAACCATATGCAGTACATACATAGCTGGGAGGTAAGAAAATTCTGGCAACCATGACTGATAAATAATCTTCCCTTTCTTTCAGTTATTGTTAATAAATTCCCTGAATTTGCACAGATTTTGCTTCATTTTTTCATTGAAGAATGCTATTTTGCCATGTAACAGACTTTGGTCTTAACTATATGCTCCAAAAATCATTCGTGTGTGCTTGTATGTGTGTGTGTGTGTGCGCGTTTGTGTGTGTGTGTGTGTGTGTGTAGGTTACCTGACAACAACCTTGGGTGTTGTTTCTCAGGTGTCATCCACCTTTTTCTTAAAAAAAAAAAAAAATTGAGGCAGGATCTCTGTAGTTCTAGCTGGCCTGGAAATTGCTATACAGATCAGGATGGCCTTGAACTCAAGAGATCTGCATGCTTGTGCCTCCTGCACACTGGGATTAAAGATGTGTGTGTCCCATACCTATTCAGTCTACCCTTTCTGGAGGCACAACTTCTTGCTCCACTAGAGATGGCCAAGTAGGCTACAGTGAACCCAGGGATCCCTTGGTCTTCAACTCCATGGATTCTTTTTCTCATGTATTGTGGGATCAAACTCCCCCACTTTATCATCTCCCCTGTCCCCAAATAATTGTCCTTTATCTCAAAAAATTGAAAGTAAAAAAGCATCAAAAGTGTTTGTAATTACTATATTTTTTATAGGACTTGATATATTCAGATTTCTGCTTTAATCAACATCTAGATTGAAGTGCAGGAGAGTAATTTCACTAACTGATGGTAATGGTCCTTGCTGTGGACGACATGGGGAACATGCTCTCACTGATGCTCCAGGCCTCCTGCTGTAGTGTACAAAGGATGATACATGATGGGGCAAAGGGATACTCTGTCACCCACTCTTTCTGATCTTTAAGAAAATGGCTTTCTTTCTGGATGTGAGAAATTTGAACTGCATTCTGCTTTTAAACATTCTCTAAAATTGATCAAACTTTTAAATGTTTTTAAACTCATTTTTTTTTAATGGAGACATAATGCTCCTGCACTCTGATGGACTGTATAATACTAAGTGTACGCATGTACACAATGTATAATGATCAAGTCAGGATAACAAGCATTTCCATCATGTACACAATGTATAATGATCAAGTCAGGGTAACAAGCATTTCCATCATGTACACAATGTATAATGATCAAGTCAGGGTAACAAGCATTTCCATCATGTACACAATGTATAATGATCAAGCCAGGATAACAAGCATTTCCATCATGTACACAATGTATAATGATCAAGTCAGGGTAACAAGCATTTCCATCATGTACACAATGTATAATGATCAAGCCAGGATAACAAGCATTTCCATCTCCTCAAACACCACTCACTTTTATGTGTTGGGAATTACATAGTCTTCTAGTCAGGCTGAAGTAGATCATGGAATGGTGTAACCAAATCCTATTGTTGTAGAACGCTGAATCAGTTCATCCTGGTATTTCAGAGCCCTGTCTAACTTCCTCCCGCCTCTCTCTTTCCCCCGCCCCACCTGGCCCCATCTTTAATTCTGACCACTGCTTATCTGGGTTATTCAACATCTTAAGTTTCCAAAATATAGTGGGAAGTTGTGGTATTTGATTCTCTGTGTCTGCCTTATTTTACTTAACGTAATAAACTTCACTGGACCATAAACATTTAGCAGAGAAAATCTTTAGAATTGAATTTTGTAAGGATGGTCTTGGATCTACCTGTTCCTAGAGCCTTTTGATATTCTTATTTTAGAGATTGAAGAAAACACTCTTAAAAACTATCCTAAGATTAATTAAAGTGGGACTTTATTTATCACAGAAACAACTCTAGAGTCACGTTTCTTTGCAAGAAGTTAATTTTAAGTCATTTTTTGTTGCTTTAAAAGCCTCTTGGGTATTTTCAACCACTTTCTGCAGATAACCTTTG
Organism: Rhynchomys soricoides; assembly: GCA_019843965.1. Lineage (NCBI taxonomy): Eukaryota > Metazoa > Chordata > Mammalia > Rodentia > Muridae > Rhynchomys > Rhynchomys soricoides. Next base: position 9,199,039 of record JADRCH010000077.1, read on the forward strand.
AAACATTAGCTAAAATTAAAAGAATAAAGCACATGAACAACGACTCTCTTTAGAATGAAATGGACATCGGGTAAAGAGTGTACTGTGGACATATTCTGCTGTAACATCATTTTTGTAGTTAATTGGCAATGATCAGAAATAAGCTGTGTTATGGCACAGTTTCCAGGCCAAGGTTCCACTAATCTGGTATCTTCAAGATAAACTAAGGGCATAACCCAATGAGTTCATATAGTAACATAAATTGTACACAATTTCCTTCACTGCTTAAACAAACTTCAGTCACTCCATCTTATCAGGTTTTCAATCAGCATAGAATTAAGTCAAGAAGGGCCAGACATGGCAAAAGCTTTGGTTTCCTAGATGACTTTAATATGAAAGGATTCTAGTCCTAACACTTATCTTCTAGTCTCCAACGGTGCTTTCTCTTCTTGAATTCAGTCTGTCTTTTGGAAGTTTACACTGACACAGTTAATAGGTACATTAATTGAAAAGACATGTAATGTCAGAGGAAAGAAAGCCAGGCCTGAGAGTACATGCCTGTAACCCTAGGTACTCAGGAAGCTGAAGCAGGGCTATCTCAAGTTTAAGACCAGTCTGGGCGATTTAGTGAGTCTCTTGTTTCACAAAAAAGGAGAGAAACTAACAACTGCAGAGCGGTGGAGTAGTTGCCTAGTAACTAGCCTAGTACTTGCCAAGTATGAGATGTGATTCTCAACACCACATGAAGAAAACATAGGGAAAGGCAGGAAGCAATGAGAGAGAGCCCCTTGGAAAGGCAGTTCTCTCTTCAGGGGTTTTTGGTTTTTCCTTTGGTTACCACAGTTATTGTCAGGAGTTGTTTGCACTTCTCTGAAGCAGAAGAGAAAAAAGAAAGAGAGAGAGAAGTCTGCCTGCCAGGTGAATCAAGGCAGGTCAGGATCCGTCGGCAGATTTCCTGTCTACTGAGGCAAGGAACGATAAGAGGTACACTTGAGGCTCAAGGCGAGGGGCTGAAGATTCTATTGACCTTATTAGAAGGAACAGGGAGGTTTGGATGGGAACAAGTGTCTTATGTGTATATTCTAGCAAACTGTTTCTGTTAGTTTGTGGCTTTGCTTCCCATGGTAGTGTAGAGGGCCATGAGGAATGCACTTGATGCTGGTGTGGTGTTGACCTGCAGCCCTTCCATGTCTGTCTCTTGCATCTTTTTTCTATCTTTCCTACAATCATCCTCACTCCCCGTCAGAGGACCCATTTGACTTTGTACTGGCTGGACCTGTACAAGTTACTGAGAGACTTACATTTGCTGCATCCATTTTCCCATCCAAGTCACACAATACTCCTTCAGGCTTCCAGGACTGTCCCCAAGATACCAACATCTGCCTAATGGTTAGACTCATCGAACACATTTAAGTCCTTAACTGTATTTCCCCTTTCTGAGGTAGTCAGAGTCCTTTCTAGAACCTTCCATCTTCCGATGCTGGTGGCTCTGCTTCTCGGGCTGCACTATCAGGCGGCCCTCTTCTCATGGTCATCATTATCCTCACTTGGTACCAAATCTACTCCTTATAAAGCCTGAGCCTTCCTGAGCCTCTAGCAGTGCCCACTCCCTCCTTGAGTTTCAGGTCTACCTAACTACTTAGCCAATTCCTTGATCACCATATCCCAGCAGTATCCCAACCTCCCTTTCAGCTCTCTGGCCTTAAACTGCTCTTAGTTAGGCCACCATCCATTGCAAAAACAGTGAGCTATCCCAGAGCCTTCCCCATCTGCCAGTCTGCACTGTATGTACATTTGCCAAAATTCATTTTGCACATCGCCTTCCTATATTCACTGTCATGTCTGATTTCTGGCCGTTACGTCTTCCCTGATTTCTCTTTACACTAATGGTTTTGATATTCTTCAATTTCCCTAAACTGTTATTTGCAATTCAAAATTTAGACAGTTGCTACTTTAGCACCTTTTAATCCACAACTACGCTTCTTATATATGAATCCACATGTGCCTTTACACCACAGTCTTATGTATTGCTCCAGTGCTGGTTTAATACTTTGCTTCCTGCCCTTCATGTTCTTGCAGTTCTTAAATATTTATACTTTCTTGTGCTTTGAATTCTAATCTTTTTCCTCTTTCTTAACAATCTGCACTTACTCTTCAGACTTCATACAATCACTAATGCCAGTATAGCTTCTAACTCTGCTCCATGCCCTGCAATCCTTATGATGTCTGATCCTGCTCTTGCTTCTACTTGGCCTTCCTCTCTGCTCATCACAGGCCTGCCCGGGCTACACTGATTGTTTTCTCTCTCTACCTTCCTCACAAAGGAGTCCCCCTCCCTATTCCATGTACTTGTGTAACCACAGGCCAACCACATATCTAGGCAGTTTTCTCTTTTTACTGAAGAACAGTGACTGGCTGAACACAAAGTCAGAGAATTTAAATGGTTTTTTTTCCTCACAGAACTGTACTGACATGATACAAAATGTAGACTGGCAACATCAACAAGGATGTAATGAACTCCGCAGCACCTGTGCAGAGTGTGCATGACTCAAAAGCAAGAATTGAAGCAAGTCATCATTGATGCACTAGCTTAAGTAACCAAAGGAGCTGCTAGTGGAGGCAGCAGTTAACTGGGAAAGAAGGAATGACCTGGAAACTCATCCGCCTAAAAGAACAAAAGCGAAGACCCTTCCCCTCTGCAACGTTCACTGTTTTGTCTTTTCAGCTAAGGGTTCCCATCAGCAATCCACACAACCGATAGCAAACACCTGCACCACTCCTAACTCGGCGACTTCTCCAAGCCCTCCTTTTCTTAGTCACGAATTCTGTCCCAATGGGTTTTTATGTTGATCTTTTATGCTGTATGGACCATGCAAGGTTTGTTTTATATACTGTCTTTGAATCTTCCTGGAGCTATGGGTGAGTTTTAACTCTCCCTGCTCTTGCTGGTAAATGGCGGGCTCGTCTTAGTCTTCTACATCCACATACTGGAAGGGTCTCCCAGCTCTGAAGAACAAAGTAGGTTTGGGTAGTGACCGCTTACTGAGTGAGCATCCCTACACACCCCTTTAACTTTCCCATAAACCCATGAGGCAGACTATTACCTCCCAGGCAGTGAAACAGAAGAACAGAAATGTTTTGTTACTTCTTAACTTCTTAAGGACTTGCATTCAGGTAATGGTGGTGGCCCTGGGATTTAAATTGGGCAGCTGACCTTAAGGAGCTTCTTGAGGAAGGCCCTAACAGGCAAACAGGCACGTGTGAACTCAAGGATAACTTCTGCCACACCATTTTACTTTCAAGTGTGCCTCTCCTTCTCTTTCCTTTTCAGCATAGTCTTCACTTCTTCATTCCATCCCTGGACACCAGCCCCTCCCTTTCACTCCTCTCCACTCCCAGCTAAGGAACCCATATTAAACTAGTAAGTTCCCTGTGGCAGTTTCACATTTACATTTCATCCTATATAGGCAGATGCTGATGCTGCTATCACACAGGCATATACAAAGCAATGGGACTTTGCAGGTAAGATGTGTTTGTTGTTCTTACAATTGCTGCATCTTGCCTCTTTCACAAGTAACTTTCTGGAACTCTCTAGATCATCCTATCTGAGGGCTGCTAAATCTCCTATCATGGCTGCGTCACTCCCCTAAGTGCTTGCAAGCACCATGAGAACAATGATATAATTTATAAGCCTCCAGACACACCAGTGGAGGAGTGGAAGCCAGCCAACCGTGAGGGCCTTGGAAGAAACTTCTCTGCTTCTGCTCTTGTGCAATTTTCTCCTCCTTACATAGGAAGGAATCTCAGGCCCAATAGCCCCTTTGCAACTTGTTGGTGTCACAGAGGATGGTACTTTTTGGTATGAACAACATGAAATTTCCTTTCAGGTCTTCACAGATTTGAAAGCAACAAAATGTTCCCAGGATCTCTGGCTCTGATCTTTCCGAAACCCACGGACACTAGGCAAGTGGAGGAGAAAAGATGGTTCAGAGTTAGTTCTCCTAGACTTAGCTCACGCCCGTGCAATGAATAGACACTCTCCAAGAGCCAACAGAAACACTGGCTCCACAGAAAGCTGCATGTTCACAGCAGAATCGCAACACTGCAAAAAACACACAATTGACTTGAAATCAATTGAAATGTTCACTGGAAAACTATCTAGTATCTTACGTCCCCAGCCAAGGTAAGCTTTGGACAAGAGTGCAAGAAATATACACGAGGTCATACTCCAAATACTCACGTTGGCCACGAACTTTTAGGCATGTTAAATCTACTCTACATTCCTACTCTATAAGAATTTCACATTATTTATTTTTGGTTTTATATGCAGTATATTTTTCCTATTCAATTTTCCTGTAATATTTTGTGATTTTTCAAGTTTCTTATCTAGCACATTATTGCCTTAAGGAATTCTGAGTCATTTTACAGCAGTAGTATTAACCGGTAATTACTAAATCTGGATAACCACTTTTATTCAAACCTGACAGGGTAATTCAATATAAATTTATCACACGCACAGACATTGCTTAACACTTCAATATACATAATGCTCAATATGAAACTCAATATTTAGCTCAAGTACACACCCTATTGGTTTACATTTTCCCAAGCCTAGGAATGCTAAGATGGATTCTAGTATCGACAAGAGGAGACATCGTCTGGTGATGCATGGCCTTGGATGACAAGCAACCAGCAGTGCCAGTGTGCCTCTCTGATGTGGGTACTGATGCTATACCCAGTCTTAAGCCTCTGGAATATGATTATTCCCTTGTAGCTTCTTTTTTTGGAGAGGGGGGGAGAGAAGGTCACATCATGCAACTTGGGCTGTCCTTGAACTTACAATCTTCTTGCCTCAGCCTCCAGGAGTGCTAGCATTATAAGCATACATCACCACACTTGGCTTCCCTTCTGGACCCTTTATTTTGTGTCCTAGCATGCAGTTTTGACAGCAAAAGATGAAAACCAGCATTGGACCAGGTTAAAAAGCAACACAGGCAAGCACCACTCTGGATGCTAAGAAGAATCATTTGTGGTAGCTGTAACGTGCTTTCAAGGCAACCGTCAGAGAAACCAGGTACGAGTCGACAAAAATTAAATTGAGAAAAGTTTTTGATTTTATCAAAAAAGCATCAAATAACTAATGACCACGTTTAACAGCTGGCACTTTGTGACGTGGGAGCTGAGGAGCAAACGCTAACATAAGGAATCAGAATCGCCTGTCCACAGCCTCTCCTCTACAGTCCTAACACCTGATAGGAGATCAAGAGTGAGCATCAGTAACAGTGAGCAGGAAGCATCCTCCCTCCCCCCTGACTTGTTCCCTCCCATGAACACATCTTTGTAACCATGGGAAAGAAAGAGAAGAGAGAAGAAAAATAAAACATTTTCTTTTATTTTCTTAGGCACACGAGTGATTTGGGATATCAATTTTCAAGACATTGTAACTGCTTTGCTGTTAGAATTTCCTACTGTAAACCCCAGCCACCTTTGAGAACTGTCTGCAGCAATCACTGTGCAGTTCAGACATACCAGGTCATAATTCAGTTGCAAAGCCAACAGTGTCTGTTCAATTTCTGAGTTTATTTGAACTCCTGAGTTTTAAATAGCCTACAAGAGTAATTTCTCTTCCCATTTAGATGGCTTTTCAGCTTAAAGCAATGAACTTTAAAAATATATATCCTAAATACCTTATGATAAGAGAAACCAGAAACATCTAATCTGAGGATCCAGACAATAAATATTACATGGATCACTCCAGGCCTGGGAGTAGCCTTCAGCTGCAACATAATCTCAGCACCAAGGCCACCAACCCAGTTACAGTTGTCCAGCTTCACAATAAACCTCATTTTGTCTTCAATGCTCCTTTTCTGTAAATGGCATTCATCTGCCACACACGAAGGATCTATTTGCACCAATGTGGTGCACACCTAGCAGCTTTCAAGAACTGGAAAGATCAGTCTCACAGACAACAAATTTAAGTCATTGTAACTTCCCCAGGAAGAATCCAAATCACCACCACAGGTTAACAGGTATGATGCTGGGGACGTGGGTGTGCCTCAACCATTTAGTTTGTTTACAGTGAGGGCAAACAAACACTGACTTCAGCAGTTTCCCCGAGAAGAAACTGCATGAGCATTGGGGAAAGCGACCGTGGAACATTAGCAGCTGGTTACAGGGCATCAAGGGTGAGTAAGGGTGACTCTGAATACATCCATTCACTTCTGAATATACACTGAAAATGAACATTCTAACAACAGAGACTTGATAACATGATTTTTCACCAAGAGTACACATTTCAGTTATTCGCAAATCAGATGATCAAATAAAAATGACATAAAAGCACAGTAAGTATAAACATGGTTTTAAAGAGAGGTGATGCAAATGTGTCAAAGTGGCCATCTTAGGAAAACTAGAAAACTTTTACCAGATTGAAAAGTAGGTGGAGTCTAAATGAACATAAAGCAACTTTAGACTGTAGTTAACCAGTGTAAGGATACCACATTTCATTTCTATGAATACGCATTTCCTAAATACATATGGCTGGAGGCAATGTGTGCCCAGAGCACTGCCTGGGAACTCCTGCTGGTATAAACCCAGGGTACAGGGTTAGAGACAGTGAACATGACACAGCTATGTCGTACAGATTAGTGAATATAAATATAACCCAGCCACCAGATGCTCCTATCAAATAACATGGCAATAATGAACTGCTGTTTACTGGTACCTTGGAAATGCTAAAGAAAGGAAAAGCATAGCTACATTAGTACTTTAGAAACTGTCAATCCATACTATTATAAAAGTTGATGATTTATTATATAAAATTGTGATTGGCAGAATACAGAAAATTACTTCTTTTATCATTACATATGTAATACAATTACCAGGGAAAGTGGTAACATTTGGAACAAGTTACCACAAATTACCAAAAGGTACTCATTTGGTGAAGTCGCTCAAGTTACAAATGCTAAGTAAATATAATGCACTTCAAAATACATGAGCTGTAAAACAAGCACGAAAACAGTGATCTTAAACAAAGATTCCTTTAACAAAAAATAGCCAATGAGAAACACAAGAAAAATGTTGCCAAGTCATACGAAAAAGAAGAAATCAAATCTTTCCTTTATTGGGATGGTTAAACTAAATAAAACTTAAAACTAAACAGGCAGTAAGGACTCAGTATATATAGTTGTTTTTCTACTGATAACAGGCCAGGCATGCGCTGTAGACCAGGTGCCTTTCATCACAGTTACTCTGGTCTTCTACTGCTACTCAGGGGCAAAGGAATTTACGCATCAGGAAGGGAAGGCAAACCATTTGAACTGGGCAAAAAACTTGTGTGTGAACACAATCAAATTCATCTCTGGTGTTAAGACTAGAAAAATATCTGCTTTCACAGGATCGCTCTGTATGTCAGCAGTAACTGGGGCAAAGGTTTTACTGCCAGGAAAAGGCAGCAAAGAGAGCTCTGATAGGTTGGAACAGTCATAGAAAAGTGAAGTCCTTAACAGAAAACGTTACCATATCACTACAGTCTCGTGTGTAACAAACAAAATCAACTAATCATTAAGTTTGCAATTAAACTATTTTAAGAATAAAGCTGATAAGTGAGTGCACGCCATATGAATCATGTTGGATTATTGTATGCTAAGTCCTAAGTGCTGTTAGCAAACATACATGCTACAAGGAAAAGAACTGAGACAATTTCACATTTCAGAATTCCTGAGTCTTATCAGGGAGAAGGAATACCGAAGCCTGAAACAAAACAGCAATAATACAGCAGACAGCACAAACGTAGGCCTTTTGTTAACATTATGTTTACAGTTTTAAAGCTGAAAACAATGGGGACATATATATATATATATAAGTACTTACTGAAACTATAAACATGATTTTAAAGCTTGTTTCTTTTTAACGAGGCGTTTTGACTAAACAAGGCCACCTGAATGACAACTTCAAAGATGGTAAGCCCACCATTTTATAGGGATAATATGTTTATTTCAAAGCCTAATTATTAATATAAAACGGGGAAATGGTTTGGTAGGAGCGCTATCGGACAGCCCTTGGATGAGGTCTAGAGGGTGAAACCAATATAATCAAAGAAGAATGGGGGCTCCACTTGTGAGCCACCTGCTAAACAGTGTCCCATTCACTTTGCATATTACACAGTGAAAATCAAAGGGGTCTTAAGAGCACTTCAGTCCCACAATGTAGGATTTACGCTTGTACGCAAAGGTGTAAATGGCCCACAGTGACTTAATGCTGGATAACATACATTCAACAGAAATTTAGCTATTTTCTTACAAGCAAAGAAATAAAGCAGAGTTTTCCTGCTTGAAACAAACAAGTGAACAATAAACAAAACAGTTTACCCTTCTAGACAGAATGCCTAAGCAAAGAACATCCAGTAATGATCCATTGAGAACTGTATACTTTTACTCATCTTTAAGTTAGATGCACACAACTATTCGTGGGCTTTATAAATAAAGATACTAAACAGAAAAAAAAAATATTTGGGTTATTTCTCTGTTCATAAGTCCCAGAAATAAAATAATTCAAAAACACTAAAGTGCACACCTATAGGCCATTACAGGTATAACAAGGAGCAGCCAAAGCTGCATCTACATTTACATTTACAGACTCAGAAAATAATTCTTGCTTTTAGAAAATTGTGCAATTTAAAAACTAGTCAGTTTTGTTTGTGCCACAATACACCAGCACTTGTCTCTGCCATTAGGTGGGTGACTGTTAGGCCCAGACAGCATACTAGGCTCTCAACAATCACAGTTTCTAAGAATCATACAATATTGATTCCACCTCCAGAGAACGTGAGGGTCCTCTTGTTGTAGAAGGAAGAGCCACCGGGATTCGGTTGATTGCCTTTAACCAGAGAGGTTTTCAGTTCCATCTCACAAGCTACGATAGCTGCATTCAATTCCACTTGAGCGCGATGGACTACGTAAAACATGAGGCCTATGCTTATAACAATCTGTGAATGAAAAGAAGACCAGTTACCAGCATCATATAAAACTAAAGGAAATTAATTCAATGAGTATGCAGTGTAAAAGGCTTAACATGGAAACTTCTTAGAAGTGAAAGGTAAGAATAGGAAGTCACACTGCTAATTGAAACAGCTATTTGCTGTTAACTGAGCAACCACTGTTCAATAAAACGGTAAGTTGGGCATTAGGAAAGTGGGTTTCTAAATTCTGAAAGAAATAGCATTCACTTTCTGAAAACTCAAAGTTTGGTATCTTTCAATAGACTACAATGCAATGTAAACAAATGAAGGCAGCGTTAGGAGAATGCATGCTACAGGTTGTGTGGGTAAGATGCGAAATAAATCTGTAAGACACACTGGATTTGTGGTACCTACTAGACACAGAACTATGGGAAGGGGCTGGGCGAACTGTGTAGGGTGGGAGACACATGCTTTGCACTGACTTTCTCCAGCATGCACTTACTTTCTTGTCTAGTCTCGGAAGTATAAAAGAAAAAGGAACAAACAGGATGTTTAAGAAATCCTTCTGGAGTTCCTCTATTTAAATGAAAGGAGGCCAGAGACACAAGGCTCCGACCAACCGAACACAAGCTTCTCTTCCACCATCTGCCGGAGAGCCATCAGGGCCAGATACAGGCGCAAGACTAAGGAGAACAGATCTCTTCGACAGCATGTGGAGTTTCCCACACAGAAAGAGGCAGTCTAGTGAGGACACAGGAGGTAAGGGCAAACCAGCCAGTGTGGACAAGTGAAGACAGTTTGATTTATTTCAAGGAGGAGGAAGATGACAATGAACCAGTGGAGTTTGGGGGAAGAGCTGGGAAACAGGAGAGAAAGCCTGTACTAGGAACTTCAATATTACCCATCTACTCTGTGGTAACTTTGACCCTGAACTCTTACATCAAACTTAGATGTGTGTGGCCTTCAGGAGTCTCCCTCTCTCCTCCACTTCACAATCTAGCTGCATTGAATCCTTTCTGAAACCATGCGAGCTGTAACTAACATTAACAGACCAACCCAAAGAATCACCTCCATTTTTCTCTACAAATGCTTGAACTAAGAATTATGTCTTTTCCTTCCTGTAGTGTATGTCAAGTTTAAATACACCCATTCAAACAAAAGGAGGGGTTAACAAACTGTCCCGGAAACGAAATGATTCTATAGTTTTAGGAAGCGCTAATGATTACAGCTGAGTAATTTATAAAGATAGCATGAAAATACATAAAGTTTCAACAGTGGATGCTGTAAGCTATTGAGGAATTCTACTCAAACAATATTTATAAAAAGATTTCAGGAAGGCTAATATCCAATATATACAAAGAACTCAAGAAGTTAGACTCCAGATAATTAAATAATCCTATTAAAAACTGGGGTAAAGAGCTAAACAAAGAATTCTCAACTGAGGAATATCAAATGGCCTAGAAGCACCTAAAGAAATGTTCAACATCCTTAATCATCAGGGAAATGCAAATCAAAATGACCCTGAGATTCTATCTCACACCAGTCAGAATGGCTAAGATCACAAACTCAGGTGACAGCAGATGCTGGTGAAGATGTGGAGAAAGAGGAACACTCCTCCATTATTGGTGGGATTGCAAGCTGGTACAACCTCTCTGGAAATCAGTCTGGCAGTTCCTCAGAAAATTAGACATAGTACCACCTGAGGACGCAGCTATCCCACTCCTGGGCATATACCCAGAAGATGCTCCAACATGTAATAAAGACACATGTTCCACTATGTTCATAGCAGCCATGTTTATAATAGTCAGAAGCTGGAAACAACCCAGATGTCCCTCAACAGAGGAATGGATACAGAAAATGTGGTACATTTACACAATGGAATACTACTCAGCTATTAAAAACAGTGACTTCATGAAATTCGCAGGCAAATGGATGGAACTTGAAAATATCATCCTGAGTGAGGTAACCCAGTCACAGAAGAACACACATGATATATACTCAACTGATAAATGAATATCAGCCCAAAAGCTCAGAATACCCAAGATACAACTCACAGATAACATGAAGCTCAAGAAGAAGGAAGACTAAAATGTGGGTACTTCAGTCCTTCTTAGAAGGGGAAACAAAATACGCAGGGTAGGAAATACGAAGACAAAGGGTGGAGCAGAGGCTGAAGGAAAGGCCATCCAGAGACTGCCCCACCTGGGGATCCATCCCATATACAGTCACCAAATGCACACACTATTGCGGATTCTAAGAAGTGCTTGCTGACAGGAGCCTGGTAAGGCTGTCTCCTGAGAAGCTCTGCCAGAGTCTGACAAATACAGAGGTGGATGCTCGCAGCCAACCCTTGGACTGAGCATGGTCCCCAATGGAGGAGTTAGAGAAAAGACTGAAGGAGCTGAAGGGGTTTGTAACCCCATAGGAAGAACAACAATATCAACCAAGCAGACCCCCCAGAGCTCCCAGGGACTAAACCACCAACCAAAGAATACACATGGAGCGAACCATGGCTCCAGCTGCATACGTAGCAGAGAATGGGAGAGAGCATCAGTGGGAGGAGAGGCCCTTGGTCCTATGGAGACTGGATGCCCCAGTATAGAGGATTGCCAGGGCTGGAAGGTGGGAGTGGGTGGGTGGGTGGGGGAGCACCCTTATAGAAGCAGGGGGAGGGGCATGGGATAAGGGGGTTCTGGAGAGGAAACTGGGAAAGAGGATAACATTTGAAATGTAAATAAAGAAAATATCTAATAAAAAAGGAAAAAAAAGTTTAAAACAAGGTTTTAGACAGATTTCTAATTTCTACGAAAGAGAAAATGATACATACTTAATCTATCTTTTAAAAAAACCCTTAAGAATGCATTGTATGTCAGAATCTTCGTTGTACTTTGAAATGGACACAGACAGGAAATTACACATCATATACTGTAGGCACAATACATATACAATTTAACATTATGTAATTAGCATGCTTATCCACATAAAGCAAGCAAAACAAAAATTCTAAACCTAGATGAAAACCAATTCCTTGAACTAATTACACTTTTTCAAAGCTCTCATACAAAGTCTAGATACAGCATTTGACTTGCAGTGATTTTGTAAACAACCCCCATAGGAGAATGCTAGTCTTATGATTCTTTTCTCATGATTTACGGAGGATATTCAAGGCATCTGACCAGTCCATGTATTTCCGGTGTCCACACAATTGAAACTGTCATCCAAGTATAAATTAGTATTGGAGCAACTATCTAAAATGAAACATTTCTTCAACCATGGTCAAGGAAACATTATATTTAAGTCAGCAAAACAAAGCACAATAAAGCCAGACATATCTTGGTCTTGCACTCACCTGTAAACAAAAGACAAAATATCCACTAACACTTTGTTCTGCGATGACATCTTCCATCGTCCGTAGTGTGGTACCCAAGTAAGAATTCAGAAGCTGAGTTGGAAGCAGTCCAACTGAAGATGCCATCAGATAGTTGGGTAAGGAAAGATCAGTAATCTAGAAAGAAGATTAAAGGTAATGATTTGTTACCAAGTACAAAATCACGTGTTTCCACAAATCTTGCCACTGCTGTTTTTTAGGGAAGAAAGATGAGATATGGATGAAGCACCTAAACTTATGAACAATTATCAAGGGAATACTTGCAAACCATAGACTTAGAAGGAAATTAAACTTTAGACAAGAATTTACTATTCAACTCTACTACTATTCAAAGAGACCATTTAGCAACTAATTGTTCTTACCTATAGGCAAAATGCACACACAGATCAGTATGTGAAAACTTTCATGACTCTGTCACATCTTAATAAACAAGCATCAATATCAGTAAGTAGCAATGGGATTATTATGCTCTGAAGTCAAGGAAGACTGGGATGGTATACTACAGGGTTGAAAACCCAAGGAATTACTACTATCTCCATCACTCTCAATGCAGAAATATCAACACTGCCTATTTTCTTGGTGTCTATGTGGTAATTTTTGTTTTCTTGTTATTAAAAAGAATCCACAAAGCTACAATGAACCCATTTGTATATTAACATGTGAAAGTCAGCATACTCCTAAGATCCAGGGCAAACTTTTTCTCAAATACAGGCTACATCCTGCTTCCTTCTTAGCAAACAGACTCTAGCAAACCAAATGAGAAATCACTTCTAAGATTAGACCATGAAGAGATGGTCTTCCACTCCCCCTGAAGCAGGCTGCCTGCGGTTCTGTAAAGGTAGCTCAAGGGAGACTTGAGTGGACATGACCTGATCTCTGCAGCCAAATGCTAGGAAAGGCCTGGACCCCCTTCCCCCCACCCCCAACAGCCACAACAGTGTATCTGGAAGGGGCCTCTCTGCCAATCAAGCCTCAAGATGGCTGGAGGCCTGGCCCACATCTAACTGTGGAACTATGACAGAGTGAATCACATGCTCCCAACTGCACAGTGATTCCTGGCCCACAGACAACACTACTAAGTTCTAGTGATCTGTTAAACAGCAAGTAATATGCATCTCAGTTATTTTAGGCTAGATCACTAGGAAAGCGACTACTGAAAATGGCAAAACTTTACACTACATTCCAAATCAAACACAGACATTGTTGACTGCCAATAATGACAAGTGTTCATCATGCTTATTATGTAATAAATTATAATTTAGTAAAATTACATCTTCCCATGATGCCATTTATACTTTTTTGTCATTTATATTGACAGTGGTTTTTTTTGACAATTTTTAATTTTCATATATGATTTTGTTTGTTCATAGAGGCCCTGTTCTCAGAATGTTATTCTTTTCTTACTCCTAAGTATACTTTACATATAAGGATCTATTATATCTATGATCTATTATATCTATCATACAATTTTTTATGGTACTGTCCCTACACCCTAAATGTTAAGACATGTTCTCACTATGTTGTCTAGATGTGCTTCAAATGCTTAGGTTCCTTGGCACCACAGTTCCTGGTATGAACTATAAGATGAACAGTTCATCTTATAAAAACACACAAATACATAATCAAATGGAAGAGAACTCTACCGTTTATCTTCATGAGGTCTTTTTTTTGCTTCTTTTCTTAATTTATTATTTTTTTCCCTGCTTAGTTTGCCTTTTTAATACTCATCATTATGTAATTTTGGAATTTATTCATTTTAAAAGTAATGGCATGAATTTGTTCCATTCCTTTCTCAGGAGCTAATTTCACTAGCATTACAAGATAATCAGCAGCTTCTTTATTTGCTTGTGGTTTCAGTATGAATTTCCCACCCCCTTCAAACCGTATTCATTATTGTTAAGAATTACATTTATTCTCACTACTTATTCTTACAGATCATCTTGCCTCTCAAAGAACTAAATTAACTTTTATAATGAATCTAGTTACAGATGAAAAATCTGTGTTCAGTATCCTTATCCAGAATTGTTTGTATAATTACTCAAAAAATGAACATATTTTCCTGAAATGTGGCTATTTAGCCATATTTATGCATTTGTTGTTGAGTTCCAGCCATCTTCTACATTGTGGACGGGACTTCCCCATACCCCAGTTAGTTATTCTCGGTATGTAAGAAAGCGACCACTCTATTAACCTTTCTAAACTAACTTTAAAGTCCAGGATTTCAGTCACCTATAGGCAGCTGCTCTATGACAATTATAGCAATAATCATGGAGATTATAATTCCATTATTGCTGAATTAATCTATAGTCAAAATGAACAGGAGATGTAGCACTGCTGGGTTCGAAAGAATATCACAGCAACAAGTTGATAATTCCTTTATCACTGAGCCATAACTGTCCATGCAAGATGCCCTGATATTTGCTGAAAGAGACACAGAGGAAGATTCTTCAAAGAATCACAGATATGGTCAAGCACACCACTACCTCAGACACAGAAAGGGAGCCTTGAGAAAGATAAGTGCAGAACACTAAACAGTAGAGAGGAATCAAAATTAGTTATGGGAGGCTGGGCCAGGGGGCAACTTTGTAGAAAAGGGGGTGGTGAGAAGGTACACAGAAGTCTAAGCATGGGCTTAGCAGGCAAGAATGGGTGCAAATGAAGGCAGGTGCTCTGGGAAAAGCATCAATGGAGACAATTAACATGTCCAAACATATTAAAGAAGTTGGTAGGACATTCTGGATTGTTTTGATACATGCAAGGGAATCCTAAACACTAAAGACATTCAAAGTAACCAAGAAGAAACCTGGAGCAGACTTGGTAAAGAGGACCAAGCCACTCAAATGAAAAGAACCAGGGCCTTAAGGCGCTCACAGAAGTGGAAGGTCTTTTTTAGAAAAAAAAAAAAAAAGTGTTAAATGTATACAATGGCAAAATAAGGCAAAAATGAGTGACAAAAATCCTGTGATATAGTTAACATGAAATTTATCAAAATTATATTTAAATATTGAGGAGGCTGGAGAGGAAGCCAGCAGTTAAGAATGACTGCTGCTCTTCCAGGGGACCGAAGCTTGGTTCCCACATGGGGTAGCTCTCCAAAGCCTGTAATTTCAGTTTCTGGAAATCTGATGCTCATTTCTGGCCTCCATGAACACCCATATACACACTTAGCATAGACACACACATAAAAATCAAAATTGGTGTGTGTGTGTATGTGTCTGTGTCTGTGTGGAGAAACAGCTCAGTGGTTTAGAGAATGTACTGATCTTGCAGAGGACCTATATTCTAGTCCCTGTCACCCACATTGGGCAGCTTGGGGATCCAAAGCCTTCTCTGGTCCTCTACAGGCACCTGGCACTCATGTATAAATACCAGCATATACAGACAGGTACACACACACATAATTTAAAAGATAAATCTTTAAAAATACTGGTTACATTCCAAAATGTTCTAATGTAAAATTTCAGTCTACACTCTTAAATACAATGCAGTGTCTCTGAACAGAATTCACAATTAATATCAGAAGGCATTGAAAATATCCATGTTGGGAATGCTAACAGATTTCAGAAATAGGACAGACTCAGACAGTTCCTCTTTAACATGACTACTGTCCAACTTCAAGTCAAGTTTCATTAAAATATTTAGGATGAAGCCTAACCATA
This sequence comes from Rhynchomys soricoides, assembly GCA_019843965.1. Classification (NCBI taxonomy): domain Eukaryota; kingdom Metazoa; phylum Chordata; class Mammalia; order Rodentia; family Muridae; genus Rhynchomys; species Rhynchomys soricoides. The sequence continues at coordinate 9,215,024 of JADRCH010000077.1, forward strand.
GGGGAAAAAGGACCACGTCACTTCCATCTACTGTTTCTATGAAGCTAGCTAAGAGAAGCAAATGACAAACTTCAGATAATTTCTCTGAAGAGCTTTGCTAGAGAGAACATAACACAATCAGTTTCTAAGCTATTAATAACACTACTAAAGATAAGATTTCAAGTTATTCTAAAGTAGAATTTGAACAAGCCCAAATCCTAGTCAGAACCTGCATTTTTCTAATCTTTGACAAACATAAGTTCCTCCAGAGATCTCCCCAGCCTCCTCTCCCAAGTCTTTGTCCACATAATTTTAAATGTCTGGTTACTTGTCTTTTTAGAGAGATAAAGATCCACGCAGGGCAGTGCATTGATTGGGACTACCACCATCTACTTAGAGTACCCTAGGACCGTGCCACCAGACTTATCCTCCAAATCCAAAGAGCCCATGGAAATCTCAATCTAGAATATCACTTTTAGTTGGACAGTTGCTATGGTCAGTGACAGAAATTATCTAGGGAGATTTTCAGAGATTAGGAATGCCACCTGACAGACACATGTGTGTAAGCATATTATACATCAGTAATACATAATTTTAAATACTCATTTTTATTTTATGTGTATGTGTACACTATTATTTTATCTGTACATGTGTGCCTGAGTTTATGTGTGTGAAATACAAGTGTGCAGGTGCCTGAAAATGTCAGATTCCCTAAAGCTAGGGTCACAGGCAGCTGGACACTGCCCAATGTGAGCGCTGGGAACCAGGTCCTTTGTAAGGGTAGAAGCTGCCATCTGCCCACCACTGATGATATATATTATTTTCTCCAGAATTACTGTGACTCACCTGAAGAGCACCTTGGAACTCACATTCTTCTGAGGCTGGGCATAAAATAGCATCCCTGGGGAACTTCGCTCCAGAAATATGCTCATTTTTGAAGTTCATATCTCTTACACAGGGTTTTACAATTTCTAACTTAAAACACTAAAACTTTATCAATATTGCATAGAATAACTCAATATAGAATTAGTGAAAAGCATAAAAGTAATGTGTTCAAAAGACCTCAAATTTTACCTGTAACTCTGTGAGTCTAATATTGGGTTGGGCAAATTACACTTTCTTGCATTAGATGCACTTGAAGGTTTGTGCATTAGTGGTATTGTTTAGTCAATTACTATTAAGGTATTATGTAAATTCTAAGTAAACTATATTCAGTATTATACAGAAAAATCATGAATACCTACACTGATTTTTTTTATTAAAGACAAAAGAGTTTGAAGTGACTATAGTTTCTACTTTTAATCTACTTCTTCATACAGCATGTGATTTCCTGCATTCATACTCCATACACTTAATGTTACTGTTTCAGAAATTAGAGAAGAGGGAGGAAGAGGTCAAACATAGTAGGTAGTTTTCACTCTTGGGTAACTGGAAAGTATTTCAATTGACTTAAGGGACTGGGAGTAGCTCAGTTAGTAGATGCTCACATAGTATGCATGAAGGCATGGGGATCATCCAAACCAAGGCATAAACTGACTATAGGTCTGCATCTGTAATCCTAGCACATAGGAGGTGGACGCAGGAGGCTCTTAGGAGATGAAGACCATCTTCTACTACATAATGAATTCAAGACAAATGTCTGATCCTGTCTCAAAAAAACAAAACCAAACAAAAACACCAAAAGCAACTAAACCCCCTAAGTGTCATTCACTTCTCTGCAGAAGCTTCCACGCCTGTCCTTCACTCCTGGCCTTGGCTGCCAAGGTCAAAACCTTACAAGTCAGCCATAGAGTAACATCCCCATTCTTCACTCTACCTACTACCTTGTTAAATGCATCTTCTAAATGTCCAGACACCATCTCATGGACCGAATCCCACAGAAACCTCTGTAAAGTGCAAAGCTGACCCTCAGAAGGAATCTATCCCTCAGTGTGAGCACCATCTCAGCAGACTAGCCTTTGACCATCTAATGCTTTAGATCAGAGTTCTAGCCATGTCTAAATGCTCTTAGTGCCTAGCACATCCTTTGCTTCTGGAAAGGATGCTCAGGCTTCTTCCCACTCCCTTGACTAGGGCAACTGTCATTCACTATGCAGTCAAAGATTCCTTACGGAAACTGTTACCCAACGCCAACATTTAAGTACTTCCGGTGGCTGTGATGGACAGTCCTTGTCCCATCACACTGAACAGCAACTGGAGGTCCCACAGTTTATTTGTCCCTGGCCAGAATTAATTTTGTTTTTTATTATTCTCCTAGACAATTACGCAAAGTACCTAATAAATATTAGCTGTAAATACATGCTAATTATATCAACCTCAAAACTGCTTTGTTTACAAATATGAAAACAATGGCTGATATTTACAAACAGCCTGAGATTTTTTAAAAAGTCTACTTGTAATGGACTATTTAGAAACACTCAACTAGCATACAGAAAACATTTTACTTAGAAAGTTACTATCAATAATATTTGTACCATATACCCAAAAATGCTTGTTCCCTCTGGAATGTTCATGCCTTAGGACTTCGAGACTTATTCACAGCTATTTACGTGTAGTATCTAGAACATCAGAGAGTACACAGTAGGCACCTACTAATTACCTGCTGAATGGATACAGAATGGAAACTAAAAGTATTTCCAGTAACTTCTGTGTCAAAATTGAGATACTCTGACTAAGCGGCAACCTCGATAGTCCAGAGAAACATACTGTTACTAAAACCAGGTAGGATTGAGGGTGGGGGGGCTGGAGGACATTTTACTCTTATTAGATAGAGAGGGCTTCAGAACAGAGCACCTCCTATTGACTGAGGTGGCTTGGCCATCTGATGCAAATTCCACTTCACACATGCAGACTTCATCAGCTTCACATCCCTAAACTAGAAATGCTTCTGCTTCTAATGGTTGCCAAGTATCTGGAGATCAATGGTCCGTTTGAGAGTGTGATTAGCCCATAGCACTGAATCTTCCTGAGGGGTGGGATAGGGTACAACCTTATTAAACATAACCTCTAGAACACAAGGTGGAAATTCTTTACATAGCTTGATAAATTAATTATAGGTTTACCTTTTCTATTCATTCAACAAAAATTGGTCAAATACCTTTCCCACATAAGGTCCAGCTCTAAACTGCAATTGAAAATTGAGAGTCAAGGACAGCTGTGTGGTCGTTAAAAGTCACGGTGCGGCACATGGCTACAATGAGCAAGAAGTCACAAAAGTCATTAGTAGCACCAACTTGGGTAAAGAAAACATAGATCAGTTAACTACAAAGCAAAGCAAGGAAACACAAAAAAAGTTCATTGTTTTCTTGCCATGTACTTCTCAAGCTCTGTAAGGAAATCTCTTTGTAAAGCATGGGGGAAACCAAGTTCAGAGAGCATTGAGACCTCTCTTTACTTCGATTTTGTTTTTTGTCTTTAGTCCAGGGAGGGTTATTAGGACACGCCACACAGTGCTATAAGCTAGAGATAGATGTGTGAAAATTAAGCATGTATACAGCAGAGACACCAGAGAAGCATTCAGATAATCACAGGATAAAAACAGAGAACAGAGCTTCAAGGGAATAATGAAAGCCAGCTGTCTCTAGTGACACAGGAAGGTCAGAGGGTGTGGCTAAGATGCTATCTATCAACCCCCCAGAGTGCACCATCTCCCCTATTTCTCTCTGTTCTGTATGCCAAGTGCAGGAAATCAGTGTATATTAATAAAAAATAATTTGATACATTACCTCAGGACAAGTATCAAAATCTATTATCTTTGTTCCAGTCTATGTCTGTATTCATAGCACAGAACAAGAATTCAAGGAAATAAAAACACCTTTTTTTAAATAAAACACATTCCAACTAAATTTTTTAGAAAAATGTAAAAGGGTCATGTTAAGCCAATGCTCAAAACATCTGCTTCTTTAAAAAGTAAGCTAAGACCTTACCTACTCTTGACCATTTACAAGTAAGAGAACTGGAAGCCAGATTTATTCGATGACTTCATTGTGACCACAGTAGCTGACACAGAATTAGAAGCCCTGAGAGTCCCTAGGTTAAGACTAAGATCACATTTATGGCTTTAGACTTGCCAATTTTTAAAAATTAATTGTAATAGACCTAAGCTCAATCATGAATTAAATTACTAAAAGAAACTCTTGTTGATAAATCAAATCCTAGGGAGACACATTCAAGGGTTCTGCATACCACCTGCATACCATGCAGTTAAGTCTGTTTTAAGTTACAATGGCATCTTGGCAGTATTCCAGTCAGAATGGGCTTATGCTCCCTGGTCTCTCACTCACAATCAATCCAATACACAAGCAAAGGCCTTCTGTGGCTTCTTCTAACCTTCTAAGAGTACACTAAACAATCAGAGTAATGAAGAGCTGGGGAGTACACAGATATTCCACTGAGATACAGGCTGAGCGATGGTTAATGCTTTGTACTTTTACGTATATTTATTTTGCTTTTACTTTACACTCAATGCATAATACTTCCATTTAAACTGTTTTGTCTTGAAAAGATACAGCAACCGCAGGAGCTGTGGCCTGACGGGTGTTTTGTTGCACTGACTATAAAGCAGAAGTGGCAAACTCTTTCCATTAAGTGTGAAATAATAAATATTTTAGGCTGTGCAGGTAAGGGTCTGTCTCAACACCTTAACTTTGCTGCTCTGCACAGCCCTGCACAATGTCTGACAGGAAGGAGGTCCAACGAGATGCTTACCACACAGGGTTTGTAAGGATAGCAAGCCTCTGAGAAAGCTAGTTCTTGCACCACTACAGAATCAGCCACTCTCAGCCAGCTATGATTCAAATCTTAACTGTGAGATGAAAATTATAACACATAAGAATATGAAATAAGTAATGTACACATGAGAGACTTGTGCCCAGTATTTCATATAGGCAATGTAAACACTATTAAACTTTTAAAAAGTGAGCTCCGTGTCCTTTTTTAAGATGTAGAGAACAGAAAGAAATAGTAAATAATGAGCAAACCATAGCGTATCACGGCTTTGTAGTAAATTTTGAAATATGTTTTACAACACAAAGTATGTATCAAAAAAGTACAACTTCCTCAAGATAGCTGTTAAAGCCAAGTCTGATTTTAGATTTTGATATTTGACCTTGATAAGATTGATACTGTCTTTAACAACTGCTGTAATGGAAAATGAAGGGCTATCATGTGTGTAAATCTGCTCTGTATGGGGGATGTGCACACAACATGTAAGACAACCTTGGACACTATATGTTTCTTTTAATATTTAAGGTTAATGAAAAATATGGTTCAAACATTTAAGGTTAATGAAACTAAATTTTCCATGTATACTTGTTTGAGAGAAGAATCCACGGGAATTTTTGACTTTGCATTATTTTCCTTTTTCTAAAGTAAAAAGGTCTTTTAGGGACTCCTGTGGCACAGCCTTATGTCAGACCCGTGTGGACCGGAGGACTAGTACGAATTCTATTACCTATGCAACCCACAATCATGTAGGCTTCTGCGATCAAGACCACCATTTTACTGGAAGTAACTTTGAAATGAAGGTCTTCAAGCGGACCTCACAGAGTGGCAATTACAAGGACAGTGTAATGTTTAGTCAGTGCAGGGTGTGATGATCTGAATAGACTTATCAAAATGTTTCCTTTAGACGATTTTAAAGAATTCTGTCTCCTGTACTTAGTACTAACAGTCCTTCTTTACTGATCTAGAGTTCCTTTCAACTAGAAACTGAGAAAAGTGAAACCTGAAGTTTCTAGTAGAGACAGGATTTCATTTGCTAAATTTAAATAGTCTACTTCTTAGGGTGCCAAGGATTAAATTAATGAAGGCATCAATCGAAAAGTGCATAGCCACTAACTATAGATGGCAAAGAGAGGAACTAGTCAAGGGTAGATGCAATTCATTCTCAGGGAAAAGAAAACTTACCCGAGGATTCACAAAGGGTAATAATCAGATCACATTTGTATTGCAGAGTTCATTTTTGGATAAAGATGGGAGAATGTAAGCCTGAAGCAAGAAGCAGGGACAAAGGTTCCTGAATCACAGCAGAGGCAGTAGGTTAGACTGAAGTGTCAGGAGGCAAACCCCAAAGGACTCGGGCATGATTAACATCTGGTGTGTGGAGAGCATGCCAAGTGCCAGAGGCAGTAAGACTACTCTAGCTGCTCCACTCCTCTCTCCTGCGGCCACATCATCACTCCTGTGAGGTCAGTTAAGACCTTGTAACTAGTTCAGGCCAGGAAAAAGTGAGATCCATTACAAAGGACACTTGAAAGTCCAGAATTAATTCACTGTTCTCAGCAACCAAGCTCAAGGCAATGCAACGTGGTCATGTATTTGAACCCAGTCATTTCTTAAAGTCTTGGTGTAAATGACTATTGTAAAGTTGGTCAAAATTTATGTTCATCGTGCATAACTGCAAAATGGTCAAAGTTGAAAGGCTGAGTACCTGGGGATCTCAATATGAACTCTAGAATCACTCAAAATGAGGGGTTCAGTCATCTAGTACCTTTACTTTCAAAGTGAAGTCAAAGCTGAGTATGCGGACTTACAGGATGCAACAGGCAACTTGCTCATGCCTATGACCATGTAGCTTGCTCAGGCTCAGAAAAAAAACGAGATCACTACAAGGGACATTTTAAAGCAGAAAATGCAGTTCCTTACTGACAGCAACCAAGTGCAAAGCAATGGCTCTGCCAGCCCAAATTCCAGAGTCAAAACAACATAAGGCAGTGGGTCCTTCCCCAAAATTAAGTTTGACACAACCCATATCAAGCAGAACAAACAAACCTTCCCTTTTGGGCCACCGAAAACTAGGGATTATCACTACAGCCTAAAAATTTAGGCTACCATGAATAGTCTAGTAAGAAAAGCATACAAGTCATCTCAAATATGTGTCCAGTTAGGAATGTCCTCAGCAACATGCAAACTTTTAAGTTCAGAGATCATTATAATGTGCAGCAAGACCCACAGATACAGGATTTCACCAAAGACACTGTGAGGAGGGAGAAGTTTTACCTGTTTCCCAGAAGAAACGGTGGGAGAGGAGAAACCGAAGTACAGACTTGAAGAATTTTATTTCTTATAGCTCAAGGACCAATGATATAAAGTGATATTTTCCATTTTGAGAGTGCAAATGCTGTGTGTAAGCTTGCTAATCTCTTTCTAGCGTACACGGGAGAATTAAAGAATTATGGTTAATAATTAGAAGCAAAGGAGCCCGGAGCCCCTTTTCTTCTCCCATAGCCTCAACTTTTACACCTGGCTTCTGCCTCTGAAACATAACTACCTTGACCACCAACAACCGTATGGGCCAGGCAAAACAATGCCTTCAGAGCATTCGCTTAATAGACACCCAGGAGTCTACAACATTTTACAAATGAGGAAGCAAGGACTTCACCTAGCAGGAACCAAGCAAAGACTATTTTCAAAACCTGTGCTTTGGCCTTTATACCTAAGTTCCTCTTTGAGCTAAATATTATATTCATGGCCATTGAGAAAATGAGAAATTAGTTTCAACTGGAGGGGGGCAGTTCTGGAAAAGACTCAATAAACAGAAAAGTAGAAAACCAAAAAGTATGCCTGACTAGACAGTACGGCCATGAGGCCTAGAGAGTGGAGGCGCAACGACGTTCTAGAAGGCAAAGGGGAAAACTAAGACTGACGCCAGCATCACCCTCCACTGCGTTTTCTGGCTCTCACAGATCCTGAGCAAACACAGCCAACTACTGAGGTTGGAAGGGCCTCTCTTGTGAGAAGACAGCCTAGGAGGATGTGGATCAACAGACCATGTCCAACGGCTTCAAGACCCATCCTGCCTGTTTGTGTTTGAGATCTGTATACAAACACAAACATCACGGATCACATGTTTAAACTGCAGTCCTGCCTCTGGCAGGTGACGCCAAAAGTTCCAAGATAAATGAGGCTTTGCTTTCTTCTTTCTAAAATGGTAACAATCCCCTCTGGCAATAGAAGTTTTTCTTCTTTTTCTCCTGACCCGGTAATGCCAAAGTGAAAGGCTCCTGACCCCTGTTAAACTCAACTACAAATTGAGCAACTTCACACTATCTGCAATAGTACAGTACTTCTTACAAATTTAATACATAAGAGGCATTAGGAAAGGAAAAGTTGTAATCAATATATATCTTCCTCAATATCCACGACTTTATTAGGTAGTGAATATTCCATGAAGAAACAGAGAGGGCCATAGGTTGAAGTTCTATCTAGGCCATAGTTCAAAGTTTGGCTCTACCCCTTATTTACTTCCCAGGCGACCTGGGCAGTAACAACAGAAAGAGCAGACAGTAGGTAAACATCGAAATGCAAGGCAGACCCTGTTGCATATATAGCTCGTGTAATCCCAAGGTCAGCACATGCCTAAAACAACAGGACTGCCGAGAAGCAGCAACAACTATTTGATGTGTACAGTCACTTCTACCAGCTGAAGATTGGAAGATACCTGGAAAGAGCCTAGAATAGCAGTTGCCACATATACTATGTAGACAAGAAAAGATGTCGGTTGTGCCACAGACAGATCACACTATCAGAATTAAACTACACATGTTCCAAATCCTCCATCATATTTCGAAGTCTTGGTACAGCTGATCTATTATGAGGCTGATCAAAATTTATGTTCATATTTCATGATGTGAAACAATAAAAGTAGGAAGGCTGAGGCCAAACTTACTGCTGTCTCTCAATACATGCAGTTTCCTTTTAGTTGATAGTCGAATACCTGGGAATCTCAGGTGTGAACTCTAGTTTACAATCACTGAATGTGGGAAACTCAGTCATCTAGTCCTTTCTCTATAAAAGTAAAATCAAAGCTGGACATGGGGATTCATGCTCGTAATACAGCACTAAGGGAGGTTGAGGCAGGAGAATCACTGCCAGTCTGGGGCCAGCCTGAGTTACACAGTGAGTTCTTGAACAGCCTGGGCTAGAGTTATAACCTGTCTTCAAACAAAACATAGACAGATTAGGTTTCACAATTTGTCCTAAAGCCATAAAGTTCCCACCAAGGAGTTGCCACCTCACCAGCAATGTTTCTACCTTTAAATCAGGTGCACCCTAGCTATAGAAACCTACACAGAATAAGCTAAACCTATGACCACAAGGGTCTTTAGATGGTGTATTTAAGAAGAGCTGGTGCTCATTTTATTTTATGAACCACCCAAATGACTTCAAAATAGAATTTCAAACAAAGATAAACAGGATTCTCAGCTTTGACAAAGTATTACAGCAAACTACTTTTAAGAAGCCTATTGGAAATTTAAGAAACTCCAAGAACTTGAGGTCTACTGATGTCTCCACTGTTAAAAACAAAAGTGATCCACAGCTCCAATATAACCAGAAACCTGAATCAAAGCCCTGCTACTTTTATGCAGGACAGAGAGAAACCTAAGGAAGTCAAGTCACAAGGCTTTATGGCTCAAAAGCTACCAAAGCCGATTCAAACATACAGTGACGGACGGGACACTTTCCTTTACTGTCTCCCCCAACCCAAGTTAAATGGGTACTTCTTCTTCTTCTTTTTTTTTTTTTTAATCAAACTCATACACAAACACACGAACCAGAAAAAGAAAGAAAGAAAGAAAGAAAGAAAACAAAGAAAGAAAGAAAGAAAGAAAAAGAAAGAAAGAGTTCTTTATCAGGTCTTCCAAGGAGCTGTGTTATATGAATTTGTAGTATAATATTTTCATGGTGCCATAAAAATGTCAATGACGCTTCTGTTGGGTATCTGTCATACAGAGCGCCTTCCTAGGGTGGTCACAAGGCCTTTAAAAGACAAATTCAGAGAGAGGTCGAGAGAGAGAGGCTAGGGGGATCCCACTTACCGAAAACACTGCATTCTGAAGCCCAAACGGTATGGGAGTCAGCCGGGCCAGCGCCACCACCTTCAGGCCGCTTCCTCCCTCCACGACGCGGATAACGGCGCTCAGCTTGTCGCTGCTCTGGATTCTGGCGGCCACCCAAGCGGTGAGCAGCCGCTTGCAGACCACATGAGCAATAAAGGTGCCGATGAGGACGCCCACCACCATGAGCCCCATGCCTAGCACGAAGCCGTACAGGTAGCCGGCAGCCACATTAAGCACGATGTAGCCCCAGCCGCAGGGGAAGGAGACCACGATGAAGCCCACGACGAAGAGCAGGACACCGAGCAGCGAGTCGAGGCTCTCCACCCAGAGCAAGAGGTGCTGCAGGTAGCGGCGGACCAGGGCCAGGGAAGCGAAGCACAGGGCGGCCAGCACGCACACCAGCACGAGGCTCCGGCACCAACAGGTGCTGCCAAGGCAGCAGCAGCGCCAGTTTCTCACCTCGGCCACCCCGACCACCACGCCGCCGCCGCTCCCGGGGCCACTTGCCAACGCCCCGGCCGGCGCGGGCAAGTCTGAGGCCGCGGGCGGACCGTGGCGCTCCAGATAGGCTCCGAGCAGGGCGCCCGAGGCCGCCGCAGCCGCAGCCGCTGCGCTGGCCCCGCCCCCGCGGGAGAGGCGGTCCTCCGAGCAGTCCCCTCCCGCTGTCCGCTCCGGAGCCCAGCGGCCCGGCTGCTCCGCGCCGCCCGGCCGACCGGCGTGCTGCAAAGCCCGGGGCAGCGTGTGGAGGAGGCTCCCGCCGGGACTCCGCATGCCTCGGTCTCAGCCGGCCAGTGTCTCCGCTCCCTCCGCGATCCCCGGCCTGCGACCTTCCATGGCACCCCGCACTTCAGGCCTCGGCTCCCTGCGTCCGCTAGCGGGGAGGGAGCGGCCGGAGAAGGGCGGCAGCAGCGGTCGAGACGCAGTCGCGACGGGAGTCGGTGGAGCTGGGAACCCGCACCCGCAGAGTCCTCCTCCTAGGGCCCGAGGGGCGGGGCACGCTCCGAGGGGGCGGAGACATAGCTGGGTGGTCGGTCACGCCCCCGTGACGCCCGACCCGGGCTGCGGATGAGTGGCGAGGTACCCGCGTCTCTCAGGCAACGGAGGCCTCGGCTGCCGGGGCAGAAGAGTGAGGCGGCGGGAGGCCACGGGAAGCGGAAAGGGGACTCGGGGCTGCGCGCTCCTAGTTTCCACGGGCGCGCGCGTGCGTGCCTGCGTGTCAAAGACCTTTTGCCGCAGCTGCTGGAACTCTTGCCACTCTCTAGTGGTTTCTGATTGAGCTCTTCTGCAGACCAGCGGAGGTGTCGCTCTCATCCAAAACTGTCTGGCGACTTGAGGGAAGGAGTTCTTGTCTGTTCAGAGGGGGATAGATGTACCCGTCCCAGAGAGCAAGGTCTCCCAATGGCTTCTAGATAACTTGGTTGTTTAGGAGCCCAGAGAATTGGTTGTGAAGAGCCACTCTTCAGAGAATGTGCCTTCTAGTCCCTAGTCCTTTCCTGAGTGCCAAGCACTGTGCTGGGGATAGTGGAAAAGATTGCTCCTCAGAAGACCTTTATAAAGGGTTCCTGTTACCAGCCCTTTCATGGGCTATGTATAGACTTGTGGCTGACTGAGTGCTAGGAAAGCAAGGTAAGGAATCAAGGATGCTATCTAGAGTTCTTATCTGAGGTAATGAATAGAAGGAAGCCATTGACTCAAGGAAAATATAAAAATGAGGTTGATGCATGAGTTGAGATGTCCGTGATACCACCCAAATGTGGCATTCCTGTAGACCTTTGAAAATAGGAACACGTCATTGACATGAATTATCACTCCTAGGAAATTTGACATTGCTACACAGGCAACAGTTAAATCCATCATGGTTATAGATGACTGAATGGTAGTAGATGTGCTCAATATCCCCTGTATTCGCTACTCGGTTATGGTAGGCTGGCTTGTATGTCCTGGCCTCGTGTTTGGGCCAGTCTCCACGACATAGTCTGCCCAGTGAATTGTGACTAGCGTGTAGATGCCTTAGGAACCTTTCAAAATCCTTTTGCTCTTTCCCATGTGAATTAACAATGTTCCAGAGACTGGGCTCTGTACCTCTTCATCTTGGAAAGAAGAGAGTGAAGAGTAAGAATCCCAGTTACTTCTTGATGGATGTATTAAGTGAGTGAGAAGAAAAACCACTGACATGTGAGAGTTATATCAGGGCAGGTTTTCATAACTTCTGACTGGTGTGAAGGAGAACAGGTCTGAGAAATGAAACCTTGAGACATTATTATGCTACCTTGTGAAGAGTATCTGAAAGACTGTCATAATGTTACTTAATAATATTAATATTTTATTATGATGATGGTGATAATCATCATCATCATCATCATCTAGGCACTCCTATTTCTGTTTCTGTTCTCTGTCTATCTTCTCCCATACCACCAACTCCATATGTAAACCCTGTGTTAGCCTCCAGCTCACATTGCAGAAGACTAAAATCCAAATGCAGAGCCCTTAGTTCTGAGCCAGCTCTTGGGCTGCCAGCACTCTGGATGGGTCAGTCTTGGATCAGTTCATCTTTATTTACACAGCACATGCCTATCCAAGATACCATCTGTGTCCACTGGGCACAGTGCTCTGGCCACTGCAGTGTAAACTGCAGAGGAACATGTCCACTCTTGTGCCACTAAAATTAATTTTCATAGAACTATGAAGATTACATTTTGCAATGGGAAATGAGGCATGCCTTGCTCCACACAAAGCGGCCCATCGCAATCAGCCTAAAATCCTATGGGAAACTATCAACTCTTCCCCTGGCCTACAAAGGTGTTTATGACCTCACCTCTGCTGCCATCTCTACCTCATTGCCCTTGCCCCTTCCCACACTAGCACACTGGCCTCCTCTCTCTCTTGTGCGGACAAGTCTCCTACTTGAGGTTGTTCACACTCTGCTGCTGCTGATCTCTCTCTGCTGAATAGTCTCTGCATGTCTCTTAGAAAGTCTAGTTTCCCTTGCCTTACTCATATTAGGCTCTACAGGCCTCGGTTCAGACATGACATCCCCGAATACTCTCACCTGAAGGACAAGTCTGCCTGCCAAAGAGTTGTGGTACTTTCCTTGCACAATCCCTGCCTGAGATTTCCCTGTGTGTTTAATCCTTCAGTGCCTGTCTCCCCCAACTGAAGATACTGTGAAAGTTGCCATTCCTACGTCCTGTGAGCCCCTGTAACCTAGCTTTCTAGAATATCTGACAGACTTTGAATTTTAAGTTAACCTCCCAAGTAATGTATTTTATTATGGAATTCTAGTACATAGTTTGTTCTTATTAGCCCCTCTCCTATTGTCTTCTTCTCCCCTGACCCAATCTTCATAGTCTCCTTCCCCCTTGATAATTCTATTCTGCAGTCATTTAACAATTTGTATATCTCATCTCTTTCATTCCTCACTGCTTCCTTCAGACCTCTGACTTTCTAGTTCAACACACACACACTTCACATATGTGAGTTCAAGCAGTATTTGTCTTTGAGTCTGGCTTAGTTTACTTAACATAATGTGTTCCATCTTTATTTCTGCAACGTCATAAGTTCAGCTTCCATTGGAGCTGAAGAAAATCTGCATATGTTTATGTATCCCATTTTCTGTATCCATTTCTTTAGTAGGTTTTTAGGGCGGTTCCATTTCTTAGCAGCCATAAACATGAATATGCAAGTACCTCTGTGGTACATTACAATGTCCTTTGGGTATATACATCCAGGAGTGGCATAGTGGTATAGGTTTCTTGGTTCGTTTATAACATAAAGGTTTTGGGTTGCTTGGTTGCTTTTTGTTTATTTCTTTTTGAGAAACCTCTCTTGTGATTGCCACACTGGCTGGAAGCACTCTGGTAGCTTCTTCACCAGCAGTGAATAAGGGTTCCTCTTTTCCCACACCCTCACTCTTATTTGTTTTCTTGCTGGTGTCCATTTTGACTGGAATGAGATAAACTCTCAGCACGTTTAATTTGCACTTCATGGATAGCAAAGGTATTTATTAGTAACTTCTGTTTCCTTTTTAGAAAATTGTCCATTCAAATCATTAACTAGTTTATGGATTAGAAGATTTGGAAGTATTCATTTTTTTCAGTTCTTTATATATTCTAGAGATTAACCCTTGTGTGCCACACAGTTGGCATTGATATTATTTTCTTATTGTATAGGAAATTTTTTTCATCCAAGTAACTGTAGGAACTTTTATATTGTGTGTAATCCCATTTGTCCAATAGAGTATTTTCCTGTGCTGTTGCAGTCCTTTCCAGAAAGTTCTTACCTATGCTTATGTATTCAGATTTTTTTTCCCCAGCAGTTTCAGAGCTTCTGATCTCATGTGAAGATCTTTGATCCATTTGAACTGATTTTTCTGCAAGTTAAGAAATATGGATCTAATTTCACATTCAGTTTTCTTGGCAACATTTATTGAAGAGGTTGTCATATTTCCAAAGTATGTTCTTGGCACTTTATTAAAAGTTAGGCGGATATAGTTGTGTGTGTGTGTGTGTGTGTGTGTGTGTGTGTGTACCAGACCATGCAGTTTTACCCATGCAAAACCTAGATGCATGATTCTATAAAGAACTGAATTTCAAGGAAACTGAAATATGAAGCAGAGTTGGATTCATTAAGAATAGAAAGGCTCAGCCAGGTGTGGTGTCACATGCCTTTAACCCTTTCACTCAGGAGGCAGACGCAGGCAGATCTCTGTTCAAGGCCAGCCTGGTCCATAGAGAGAGTTCCAAGATAGCCAGGGCTATATAGAGAAAGCCTTTCTTGGAAAAAGAGGGGGGGGGAGGGGAAGAATAGGAAGTTTCTTAAGAGAGATATAGTAAGCACACTCAATAGGACAAGTATAAGCTTCTCTAAGAAAAATTCACAATTAGGTTTTACTACAGTGGTGTATATGGGATTTGGCTGACTCTCACGTTACATCTTTAAAGCCTGCTAAGAAAGACTCCTCCCAGCACTTCTTTCTAATATTCCCCTAAGAGTATAATTTGTAATAAGATTAAAGGTTAAAGAAGTGTTCTTAGTAAGGCATCATTTAGTTCTAGGGAGTGGGGTGCTGAGAACATATCATTACACCCCATGTTAGCCCTTAGTAAACCTAGCCTTATTTACTGGCCTTGATATCCTTGATTGAGGTGTCTCTAAGAATGCATTGGTTGACTTTAACTGAAAGCAATGTATTTACTTTCTTGGGAAAAAATGTCTTTTAGAAAACATATTTTGTGTGTGTGGACCATTAGGTCCTTGTCAGTGAGTCTAAAATCCCCTGCTGTTCTCAGCAGTAAAATCAGATGAGGTCTGAGGGACAGTGAGCCCCTCTTTCCTTTTCTCCCCATGTGGCCACACTTCCAAAATTCTATGCTAGCTCAATTATCGTTATGCTTTCTGTTGAGGCTAGCCTTGGTTATTCATGGTCTTTTGAGCTTCCCCATGAACTACATGGACTAAGATTTTTTCTTCTCATTCTAATAAAGAATATCATTGGATTTTGATAATTGAATCTGTAGATCATTTTCAGAATAGCCATTTTCAAAATATTAATTCTGCCAAACCACAAGCAATTAGAATCCCATCTCTACCATCTTCTTTAATTGCTTTCTCTAGTGTTTTGAAGTTTTCATAGTGGTGGTCTTCCATATCCTTGGTTAGGTATCTCAGTTTGTCTTCCAGTTATGGTAAAATACTCTTGATAAAAGCAACTAAGGGAGGAGGGATTTATTCTGACTCACAGTACATCCTATCAGGGAAATCTTCATCAGCAGCTTGAAGCACCTAGTCACATGATGCTCACATCAGAAAGCAGAGCGCAGCAAATGCATGCCACCATTCAGCTCCTTCTCTCCAGACTCCTAGCCAGGATATGATGCCACCCACAGGGAGCAGATGTTCTCCCCTTATTGAATGCACTCCCACAACCCCTCACAGATATGCTCAGGGTCTGCTCTCTAGTTTCTGTCAGGTTGACGGTTCACATTAAAAGCCATCACAGTCATGGGGTTTTCCATTTGCTGTGGCAAATAGGATATTTTTCTCCATCAAATTTTCTTGTTGGTATATGGAGGTTACAGACCTCTCTATGTTGATTTTGTATTCTACCTTCTTAAAGTGTTTATCAGATCGGTTTTCTAGTGGAATCTTTTAAGTAGAGCATCATGCCAACTATAAATCGTGATATTTGATGTCTCTTCTTTGTATCCCCTTTATTTATTTCTCATGACTTGTTGCCATAACTAAGACATCAAACACTATAATAAACAAACATAGGGAAAGCAAACACTCTTATCTCATTCTAAATTGGAGGAAGTGCTTCAGTTTTCCTCCAGTTAGTATAATACCGGCTATAGGTTTGTCTTATATACCCTTTACTGACCTGAAATATATACCTTATATTCCTAGTTTCTTCTGAATATCATGAAATAATGTTGGGTATTCATGATACCCTATCAGTTGTGGAGATCATACGGTTTCTGTTCCTAAGCTATGCTTTTTATGTTACATTTATTTATTTTGTATCCAATATCTTGTATCCCTAGAATATGACCAAATTCCTCTTACTATGTGAATGGTCTCTCTCCCCCCCCCCCTTCCTCCCTCCTTCCTTCCCTCCCCTCATCTGTACTTCTCTCCAACCAACCCATAGGGGGTAAAACAGGTGGGGATATAAAGGGTGGGAAAAAGAAGAACCCACAAAGTAGCAAAGGTCAGCTACACATGTCCTCAAGGACGAGCAGCATCAGGAACAAACCAAGTCAAAACAAAACCAAAAGCTCACCAAGAGCAGAAAGTGACCTTTTCTTCTGTCTTTCCTTCTACCTGCACAGCACTTCCCAAGTGCAGGATGAGTCCTCCTCACCTGTGTCTCCCACATACCAGTCTTCTCTGGAAACGCCTTCAAAGACATACCCCAAAAATGTGCTTCACTCACTCGCTAGACATCATTCAATCCAGTCAAGCTGTCAGAATAAACTGCAAAACTGTACATTGCCTGGGTTACAGGCAAAGAGCTTGATTGACAGAGAGGCGAGTCAGAGGCTGGCCAGTTCAGCACAATCAGCACTTGGTTTTTAATGCACCCTACCCAAGGCCACATAGGCAGCATGCTAGAATCAGATTTCAAATTAAAAATCAATTCAAGGATGAAAAGGAATCAAAAGATCTTTTGTACAGTAGAAATACAAGAAAAAGAGAAGCCAAGAAAGGAAGGAGGGAGGGTCAACGTTGTTCAAGGAGGTCGCAAACAATCAGGGTGGGAATCACTAAGGACGACCCCTCACACACTTCTCTAAAAGACTGAGAGTGAAGGGTGGTATGATGAATGAATCTTAATAGCTTCCATAATCTTCACACAAGGGAAGGCAGGAAAGAAAGCTAGAGGTTAATATAGGGTGAGAACAGAACGATAGGGATATTATTTAAAGACTCTGGTTGTTTATAATTTTAGGTTAAGAGAGGAAGTAAGGGATGAGTCAGGCTCAGCAGGCGACAAGAGAAATTGGGATTAGGATCTGAGGGAAAGATTAGCTACAGGAGACAAGGCATTCCCTCTGAGAGGCAAAAGGGAGCTATTTCTATTTTCCCATGTTTACCTTGAACACCAATGGGGTCTGTCGTTGGAGGTTTTAGTTGACTATGGTAGGGAGAATGCAGATAGATTTTTTTTGTCTCTCCTTTGATAGCCTGGGGCAGCATTTTCATGAATTTTCTTGAACATTAAAGACAGATGATTCATCCTCCCAGCTTTTTGTATGTCAGCCACACAGCAGGGCAAAGGTTTCAAGTTCCTTGTAATGTAGATAGAAGAACATTGTCAACTAATCCTGTTTAAATGCCAAATGGAGGGTGCTGTTAAAGACAAAAGCAATAGCAAATTACTCTCCAAATTCCAAAGTATCTACATAGTAAGTATGGTTTTCTATGTGCTCTATTCTCTATATACTGCCATAAAAGCAGGCAAATCCACAGTTTTGGTGTGTGGATAATAAAACTGTTCAGATCTGCTTACTGATGTTTGGTTACTCAGCAAATCACCTCTCAAACAGATGTGGCTTTATATTGGCATGATGATCTGAGGTGTGTTTGACTTCTTTTGCTGCCCTTTAAAATATTTGGTTTGGGGAGATTTTAGGACTCTTGACTCAAATTAGGACTTAGGTTTTTTTTATTAAAGTGTTCCAAAAGCCTTGAATTCTTTGCTCATTTTTATATCAAGTAAACATGTATGCATACCAGATAAGACCGAAGTGAGAGCAATATAAAGCTTGTCATCAACTGGTGGCCTTGTGGACTGGGGATATAGCTTAGATGATAGGATGCTTGCCTAACATGCACTAGGCACTAGCTTGATCCCTGGCACCTTGTAAATTAGGGCTGTTGGTGTATGGATGTAATCCCAGCACTTGGCGGATAGAGACAGAAGTTTAAAATCACCATTAACTGTATAACAAGTATGAAGCCAGCCTGGGATACACACACACACACACACACACACACACACACACACACACACAGCCTTAGAATGAGTGCTATTCTTCAGTGACTCACCTGCTAGTAAGGAAAATACTTTGGGCATGTTTTACAGGAGACAAATACCTTTCTTTTCAGGCTTATTTGCAGCTGTACAATTTAAATAAGTACAGATATACCCGGATCCTGCATAAAATTGCCCTTTCCAGTTAGCCATTAATTCCTTATAAATGATGGCTTTTCAGTTTGTTTGACAGGAATATATTGAAGATATATGCTGTGCCAGACTCATGCGAGAGTAGAAGAACCAAAGGCACTTCTACCATTGGGGAATGCAATCCAATTGTAAGAAAGAGAACAATAACTCCATTGCAAAGTAAAGTGGAAATTTCTGGTTTCCTTAGGGGCTCAGTTAGGTTATAATGATGTTCTGCTGGGCCAGATAGGTGAAAGAATGTTTTGCTAAGCAGACATGTAAAAATGTTTTCCTGAAGCCAATGTATGTGAAAGGATGTTTTGCTATAGCAAACATGGAAACATGACGTTTAGAAAGAATATAAATATGACTCCACAGGCAGTGGGAAATCAAGCTTCAGTTCACCTTGCTCTGCCTCGTTAGTCCTCACTGATGGCAAGTGTATACCGGTATTGGTTCTCCTAACATTTCATTGCTGAGCTTTGCTTATGGTGACATCATAGAGAGAAACTCGCCAATGAACCTCTTGTGAGATTCCTGCAGTTTCTTGTCACTTCTGTGGGCTTATTGGAGAGCTTTGAGGTTTCTTCTGGATTGAATGGCCCTTGCTGATTCATGTATAGTGTCTTCTGAGTGGACCAGACTCCAGGTGCTGGTTCATGTTTGGTGTTTGCTAGTGAACTGGACTGAGAACAAGGAAGATTGGAATTGCCCCAAAGAACTATTTCGAAATAGTTCCACTTTCCCGGTATCCTAATAACCTTTCTTTCCCACTGCCTCTGGGGGGTGGAGGGCTGGAGGGGAGGTTGAACCCTTATAAAAGTAGGTTGTGAAAATTATGTGCCTACAGCAAAGCCTGCATGACAAGAGCATCAGAGAGCCTCTTACGGGTTTAGACTGGCAGGCATATGGAGGATGTCATACGGAGGATGTCCTAAGGAGCGCATGTTTCAAACAGTGTCACACTTAACTAGACACTTCAAACTGAAGGCTTTCTTCAGCACTTGAGCCAACTAGGAAGCATCCAACCTTCAACTGTTTTACTCCCGTAGTCAGAAATGCTGCCATTTTACCCAGACTTGATATGTCATAGTTATGTCTGCCCAAACTTAACTAAGCACATAACTTCCTGGGTATCTCCAGCCTCTCACACCTGGTACACTACACTTCACTACATATTTGACCCAGAAGAAGGAGAATCTGGTAGAGGGGACAGAGTCACATATGTCACGTATATGCTTATGTAATTGTTATTCACAACAAGAAAATGAAAACATACAGGTTTGACTCTATGGATGTAACTTCTAGTCCAGATCAGTCATATGGCCTGATGTTGGCAGATTCTGTAGTCTCAGCTCTGAGGGAAAGGCATTTCAGGATTCCAAAGAGAAAAATAATGAATGAAGATGCCAAGTCTTTTAATGATTTCATTTCTGTTGTTGTACAAGGTCACATTCATACAAGGTGCTGCTTGGCTTAGCTACCACACTAACGCTATAGATCATATTAAGAAGAAAAATGAATAGATAATCCCTTTAAATTTTCATTTAAAGCTGTACAAAAAGTAAAAACTCAAAATATCCTTTTAACAATGAGACTTTGATTCTTAGTATAGAAAAGATTGTTGCATAAAACTTCCACAAGACAAACATCATTTTTAAATAAAAATCTCTTTATTTTTCAGTTTGTATTTTTTTTTATTATATGTGTGTATGGTGTGTGCGTGTGCATGTGTATGGGTGTGTGCGCATGCTAGCACAAGTGTGGAGGTCCGAGAACTATGTGCTATTTGCTTTCTCCTGCCACTTTTACGTAGGTTCCAGGGATGGAACTCAAGTCATTGGTCTTTGGGGAGAATACCTTTACCACCGAGCCATCTCAGTAGACAAATTACTTTCTAGCCACACTCACCAAAAGAGAATTACACATTTTCTAACAGTTTAATTTTTTGCTCTGGAGGACAATTTATTTTCAGTTAAAAAAAAGGGGGGAGAAAAAGAGGGGGGGAGAATACATAAAAATAAGAAATGGAGCACCTACTACGATCCCAAGATGGGCCAAGGCCGTTTGTGTGCCACTGTGTTCTGTGCTGCATACAGATTTAAGATTTCCTATGGGATCTGACTACACACCATAGGGGAGCAGAATAACATTTTCAGGCACAGAAAATGCCAAGTCACAAAAGGGCTCAAAAGGGCAAGACAGGCTGGAGATGTGATGGGATATTCTGAGGGTGGATGCGAAGGACAGCTGTGAGCCTGGAGGACAGAAGCAACAACATCAATGTGCATTTCCCTTGCAGGCGTTTTCAAACTTGAGTTTGCACATTTCCCTGGGGAGTTTTTAAAAGCACATTTCACTGGGCCTCATCCCCAGAGACCTTGATTCTGTAGGTCTGTCTGTGGCTGGGGAAAGTGGGTAAGAATTTGCATTGCTCACAAATCCCCAAGGGATGTGTGTGCAGCTGGTCTTGGAACCACAGTTTAAGAAATACTTCTGAGCTTCTGGATTTTATCCTACAGTACTTAGTACTACAAAGACATTTTGCAACTGGAGAAATAAATGAATCGATTTGAATTTAGAAAATTTGCTGGACGCTGGTGAAGACTGGGGGGTTGGGGGGACTGTCTAGTGGATTATTCCACATGTCCAGAAGAAAGAATAAATGGATCTGAGCCATCTGAGGAAAAATAAAACTAAACTTGTCTTCCCCCAGCCGACTGTGATTTGTTAACCAAATAAACCCCTTTCTTCCGAACTTACTTTTTATCGTGGTGTTTCATCACTGCAGTAGTAACTCTTGACCTAGACAGTACAGAAATAGGATTTGTTCCTTTAAAGGTAGGGAATATACAATTTTAAAATTCAAGGGAATGTTTTCCAGGCTATGTAGATGAGCAGAGCTATAATCAAGTGCACAATTGGTATTGCCTCTGCCAAAGCTGTATTTAGTCTTCAAACCCTATTAGAGGAGAGCTCAGGGTCTAGGAAGTTACCATGCTCTGTTATTTCTCTTCCCATCCAATCTTCCTTCTGGCGTACTACTAGCACTTAAAGCAGTATTCACCCAGCTAGAGATGCTACTGCCCAACCCACCGGTCGCTAAGGACGAGGACGCTATGCAAATATGTCCTCCCCGATATAATGATGCTACTGAAGTGATGAAGTGATACATGCATCTCCGACCTGACATGTTTTAAGGAAAAAAACAGTCTTGTTCTCTGCTTGCTCTTTACTCAACTGGGATCCTGAGAGAAGCATACCTCTCTGTGTAAAAATATTTCTGCTGAATTTATACAAAGATGTTGAATGTTAATTGTATGGGATTATGCATGTCTGCATCTCAAAATTAAGGTCTTTTGATAAGATTCACGTAGAGGTCTACCTCAACTTCTTGTATTTTATTTTGTTTTTTATCTTGTTCTCCTCTTCCCACACCTTCTGGAACCTTCTGGAACCTCCTACCTCCCTACCCTCCCAGCTTCATGTTCTCTTCCTGCTTCCTTCTCCCTCCTCTCTGTCCCTCTGTCTCTGTCTGTCTGTCTGTCTCTTTCTCTATCAGAGAAACAAAAACAACACTCAAAAATCAAAACAAAGGCAAAACATAAGACAGGAAACTCCAAAACATAACACAGCTAAAAGTTCACAAAAATAATACTGAGTTCATTTTGTGTAGAACAACTACTCCTAGACACGTGACCTACCCTAAACTGTGGTTGATTTACCCAGTCATGCTCCATTGCTTAAAACTGATTACAATGTTGCCAGAGAGTGCAGATTGCAAATAGCTTCTTAGTTAGGTGTGAGACCCTGTGTCCACTTTCTCCTCTCAGTGTTAGAAACTGTCTATCTTGAACTTGCACATACCTTGTTAATGCAGTCCCAGTCTCTGTAAGTTCAAGTGTGTGCCAATTCCTGTTGTGTTGGGAAGACACTAGCAATATGTCATCAGGAGTCATTTTATTTCTGTATCCCTTTAGCAAATTAGCAGTTTTTCCTCTAGGCCTATTGCCTATCTAGCCTCATGTTCTTGGCTACTTTTTCTGTCTCATGGAGCAGGCCTCACATCCAATTTCAAAAAAAGTGGTTGGTTTCTCTCCTAACATTTCTGTCTCTATTGCAACCAGTGTATCTTGCAGGCGGGTTGATGTTGTAATTCACAGGGTTTGTAGCTGAGTGACACTTCTGATTAGCTTTCTTCTGTAGTAACATGCAGCCTACCTTACAGTACCATGAATGCTAATCAGTAGCTTCTCTATGTTCAATGCCATAAGTGTTGTCTGTATCAATAAAGCCTTACCAAAAAAGCTCTCTGGACAGCTCATGAGTTTTCTGACCAAAGTCAGAAAAGCTACTATAAAAAAATCCTTGGATCTTCCAACTAAATCAGAAATCCTGTTAGAAAAAATTCTACAAGTAATTCTTGGGATTTCCAATCAAAATCAGAAAACCAGAAAAAAAATCTGAAAGAGCTATGTGTGTTCACTCTTCAGACAGCCTTCTCCAGATAGCTGCTAGAAAGCATCCCAAAAGAGCCGTGTCAGCTCTCTAAGTAATTCTTGGGATTTCTGACCAGAAATCCTGTTAGAAAAAATTCTTTAAGAGCTGTGTTCACTCTCCAGAGCTTTTCAGACTGCTCAGCTCTCTCTAGAAAAAATTCTAAAGAACTGCTATCAGTTTCTGCTAGCTCATCTTCTGCAGAAAGACCAGTTTTTTATTTACATATCAATTCAGTTGTTTATTCCAGGTTTCCTTTTGATTATCTTATAAATTAGCACCCCAGGACCCCAGCCCTTTGATTCTAAGGAGACACCAAGCATGTTTAAAATAATTCAGAGATCTGACTGTCTCTGTTGAACACAGATAATAAGCTAGCTGATTGGGACCTTATCCTGAAATTACCATTTCTACCAGGCCTGAACCTGGAATTCTTTGTCCCAGGCTGACCTTGAACTCAGGAATCTGCCTGCCTTTGTATCTTTCTGATAAGT
The DNA here is from genome assembly GCA_019843965.1 of Rhynchomys soricoides. Classification (NCBI taxonomy): domain Eukaryota; kingdom Metazoa; phylum Chordata; class Mammalia; order Rodentia; family Muridae; genus Rhynchomys; species Rhynchomys soricoides. Next base: position 9,238,501 of record JADRCH010000077.1, read on the forward strand.
TGGCTCATTAATGCAGTTGCCTTTATTCCTTTAGATTTGTAAAGTTCCTTATACAATTCATATTTCATTCTTATATTTTTGCATAGTTGAGAAATTATGTATTTTCAAACTCATGTTTTTAAGAGTTCTTTTCAACAGCCATAAATATTGCCCTGAAGGTCCCAGCATTTACCATTTTGCAAATGAGAGAGAGATACCCTCGACTCCTGAACTCATGATGTTTTAATTATCATTAATGTTAACAAGGAACACATTTCTCAGAGGACCATGAGAATATGTACATTATTACACAAATAAGCATTATGTCCACAGCAGTCATTGACACTCGTGGAGGCCCATGCCTGCTGGCCCTGTCTCAGGGGCAGGAATTATATCATTCTGTTCCTACCAAGGCCATGCCAAACTTAGCATTTCTTGCACCTTGATAGACATCACTTTCTTTAGATTGGGGAAATTTTCTTCTATGATTTTCTTGAATATGTTTTCTGTGCCTTTGACCTCCTGGTTTTCTTCTCTTTCCTCTAGTCTTATTATATATACATTTGTTTTTTGTTTTCATAGTGTCCCAGAATTCCTGGATATTTTGTGTCTAGATATTTTTTTTTTTTACATTTAATATTTTCTTTGACTGGTTTATCCATTTCTCCTACTTTATCTTCAATACTTGAGATTTTCTCTTCCAAGTCTCATACTCTGTGGGTGAGGCTTACCTCTGTGGTTTTTGTTTGATGTCCTAAACTCTTTCACATTCAGTTTTATCTCAGTTTGGGGTTTTCTTGAGTGATTTTATGTCTTTCTTTGTTTGTACTTTCTTGTTGTGAATTGATTCCATTATTTTATTGCACTTTTTGTTTATATTTTCAGACTCCATTAAGGAAATTATTCATGTTCCCTCTAAGGTTTTTGAACTTATTCTTAATAGCTGTTTTGAAGTCCCTGTTTTGTGCTTCAGCTTTTTTTTTTCATGGCCTTTTCCTGGCTTCTGAAAGAGGCACATTGGCTTGGCAGTTTTGGTTTGTGTTTTTGCAAAGGGATGTACCATCTGGAGCTATTAGGTTTGAGTTGTTTCTTGGTGTTAATATCTGGTCTCATCCTTGTTGGCTGGGTGTTTTGCTCTTTGGTTGCTGTTATGTACTCTGAATTATAGGCAAGTATGGTGAATGAAGGTCCTTGCCTTTCAGTTGAGTGTGGCCACTGGAGGGTCCCTAAGAGAATATGTTCCTTTGGATTGCGGGCTGACACAAAAGAATTAAGATGGGCAAGAAGTGAAGGCTGAAGAGAGTCTGTAGGAAAGAGCTGGGGCAATTCTGGGTCTGCACCAAGAGGTGAAGTTCCCCCAACATGAAAGTGGAAAGGAAGGCTGCATGCAACAGGACTAAGAGTAAGTCTGGAAAGACTGGAATCCTTTGCCTTTTATTTTAAATGGGAATTTCTGTTTCCATGTTACACTCACCTTCTAAGTGAAACGTTTTGAGACTGTTTTGCAAAAATCGGGATGATTTTTGTAAAGTTCTCACGCAATGTTTGCTGTTACCAACCTGCCTTGCAAATATTATGTAGACGTTTACAGATTAGCAGATCCTCAGATAAACCCAAGTCCTGCTTGGTCGGTCGATGTAGACATTCCCACAGTGGAAGAGCTAATTCCAGAAAGCCACTTGTGCTATGCTTGTCTTCTGAGATCATCCCAGGGTTTTGTCTGTTTGCGTGTGTGTTTGTTTGATAGACTTTGGGTAGATATTAAAGAACAAAAATAGTTTGAAATGAAAACAAAATGTGTTAACAAATCACAGAAATAGAAAACGTGTTACAAAGAATAAAAGGAAAAACAGTTTTAACACTCAGGCTTGGGGGAGCCATCTGCTTTTGGTCCCTATATAGCTTGCCTTCGTTTTGTTTATCGATAGATGTGGCTGAAGAAACTCCTTGCCGAATCAGCTCCATTCATGCTGCACAAGGCAAGCTGTGCTGGGATATTTTTCAAGGACTTACTAAGTAAACAAACATGCCAGTCAGAAGGTGGAAGAGAAGGTCAGCCTAGAGATCAAATTTAGAGAGTTCCAGTATTTTAATGATTCACTAACCCTTGGCAGCAGATGTGTTTCTAGGGAAAAAGAACACAGGCTTACTGATAGTGTACTTACCTAGTATACACCAGGTCCGTAGTATTATCTTTGCTACCAGGAAGACAAATAGGAGTCAGCATTTTTATCTGCTCTTTAAAGGTAATGTTCTTCAAAAAGCACAGGACCTTCTCCCCTCCCCATCATTATGGAAAATTTTAACTTCAGCATCGTCATTGCAGCCTCCACTTCTGTATGTGTCTCTCTTCCCTCTCTCCCTCTCTCCTCAACTCTCTCTGTGTTGCACTGTGTGACTCCCTGCAGCCTTGATTCTGAACATACAATAAACACACTAACACTGCTCATGCCCTCAGATGATGCAACACCAACAAACTCTGGTTGGAACCCAGATTAAGTTTAAGACTATTGCACATTAAGAATGTCAGTGGTTTTTCCTGTACATACAAAAGTTTATTTCATTGTGCTTGTTTGTTTGTTTTGTTGGGTTTACAGAAACATACTGGTTTAACCATGAAAGACAAAGACTACTGTTTTTCTACCATCATTCTTGGGTGTATATCAAGTAAGTGTATCTTTGGAGTGTGTTATGTTAGAATATTTCATTTTAATTTGAGTTGCTAAAGTGGGCAAAAATAATTATTAAATGAATTTTGTGTTAGAATTAGGACAATTTCTGAAATGTTCTTAAACATAACTGTGACATTTCACAAAGTGAACTTATACAGGGTAATACTCTTAAATTGATAATGACCACTCAAAAATATCAATTAATTCTGAGAAATGTTGAAAGAGATCTATTTCCTACAGTATCAAATATTCTGGCATGGCTTAATCATTTATGCAAAAATAAACAAAAACATTTATTAGTATGTAAATATTTTTATTGCTAATAATTGTTAAATTATATGTATGTATCAAAGAATTGTTGTAAAATAAAATTCTCTATGTTTTTTTAACCAGTAAATGTTTGATTTACACACCTAGTTTATATATGCTTGTCCCCATGGTCATATAAATGTTTCTCAGGTGAAAAGGAGTCACACATGAAAGCAGTATAAAAAGCCCTAGTCCATAGTTAAAAATCAAAACTTCAGTGTGATGGTTTTGTCAATGGTAGACCATCCCGGTAGCAGTGGTTCCCCAAGATTTTAAAGAAGCAGACACATCATTGTCCCCAAGTGTCTGTGTTGAACAGCTAGTGATTCATGTGTCTATGGTGATGCTTGTGACAACACAGCTTCTGCACAGACAGTTTTAAGTGGAGCACACACCATTATTACAGTACACAACACTTGGTAATGATAAGTAACAATGTTACTAGCTGGTGTGCTTCCTTTCCTATACCTTTCATCATCTTCATGTGTGTTCCTTCTGCTAATAAATGCTTTCTGTAAAGCAGTATGAAGCAGCCTCATCTCCTGTTTCCTGCATTGCCATTGCATGGCCTGGGTCCCAGAACCACGACTCAAAGTGTTGTCGTAAGGGAATGAAGAAAGGATGGACAGAAAAGACGCACAGACACAGAAAAGCTTTGATCACCATCTGGTCTCTCCAATGGAGAAGCGTCAGCAACCCAGATGTTCCGTGTATTTATTATACACAGTTGAACAGGGAGGCGAGGTTGCTACCTACAGATATCAAGAAGGTGAGGTTATTGTATGTAGCTGAACAAGGATTCAGGCTTACCTTAGCTCACCAGGAGCAGGCTCTGTAGGGGAACAGTCTTCAGATTGTATACATCTGGGAGGAGAAAAAGCCATAGAGAACATTTTCTTTACAGACAGTCAGCATTCACACTCAATATGGCAGAGGTTTTGCCATTCCTTTAAGCCCTTGCAGGGGATGACTTTTTTACTCCCATGGGGCAGAGGCACCAGGGCCCCTGACATGGCTGTGCCCATGGCAAGAACACACACTTACTCAGGACTGTACTCCTTACACTATGTCTCTTGATCATGTCAAGAGGTCACACTGAGTGCTATATCATACCTGTATACCATTTAGGTCAGTGCAAGGACACTACGTTGAAGACGGACTTAATTGTCCAACACTGCAGTGTAACCCAGATGTTAAGCAACATGAGGCTTACTATACACCATGCATGGAAACCCTCTAACATGAACGAGCACCATGCCAATGCTGGAACTCTGTGAAGGAGAAACCACTGTTGATCCTCCCAGTTCACAGTATGGTTCAGACTGCTAAACAAAGGTGGATAGGTGGAGGCCTCTGAGACTCAGAAAATCAGAATGTATACAGTTCTCTAGAAGGAGATAATGCCTAGAAATGTACACAATGGGAAGTCTTTCTGTTTATTAGCACCTGGTTTGTTACCATCATGGCACAGCTTGAGGGTCTTGACTACAGTGTGATTTGTGGCAGATAGATGTTGCTTCCAGTGACCATGTCATCTTGTCTCAGTGTTGAACTTTCTGTAATTGGAAACCTAGTAAGACAGGCGAGCAGCACAGGACCACAGGTAGCATTTGGTCAAGATGGACAGTCTTTGGTTCATGGTCAAGATGTTTTGTCCACCGCAGCTCTTTGGTAAGCATCTTATGCTGTTTTACGCTGAACAATTTACAGTGAAGGTCAGCAATTTAGTAAAATAGATCCTAAAACAAAATAGCATTTTAAGCATCTCTTCAAACATCTCTTTCACTTTAAACATATTTATCTTCCTCTCCCTCTCTCCCTCTCTCTTTCTCCCTCTCCCTCTCCCTCTCCCTCTCCCTCTCCCTCTCCCTTTCCCTCTCCCTTTCCCTCTCCGTGTGTGTGTGTGTGTGTGTGTGTGTGTGTGTGTGTGTGTGTGTGTGTTGGTCAGAGGACAAACTTCAATGTTGTTTCTCATTTGCTACTTCTGTTTTTGAGACAAGGTTCCCTCAATGTCTTGGACCTCACCAAGTAGACTAGGCTGGCTGGTCAGCCCTAGATAATTTGCTGTCTCTGCCTCTTTAGTGCTAGGACTACAAGTACAAGCCACCATGCACAGTTTTATCATGGGTTCTGGGGCATTGAAATCAAACACCTTACCAACAGAGCCACACCCTCAACTCCTTTTAATTCTTTAACACGAAGTTTTCCTGCCTTTTTTTTTTTTTTTTTGGTAAACTTGTAAAAACTAAAATACTATTGAGTAGTGTTTCCTGTAGAGTATTAAGAATAGCTCCCTACTTTCTGCAAGTTAACTCCCTTAATACTTCTGAGAGAAACAGTCTCACAAGACAACTGAACAAGGAAGAAAACAAACAACAACAGTCAAATCTTTATTAGTTGGGAACTGGCTTCCAGCCACAGTACAGAGCTCTAGTTAAACTGGCTGGTCACATGAAAGGCTTATTTATGTTGCATCTATTGGCATAAATAGCCTCAGGCTCACCCTTTAATTTATTTAATTTTTCCGCTGTGACTCCAGCAGGTTCTTTTAGAAATGCAAAGAAAAGTCCATCAAGAGAATCTTCTTTAGTTTTTGCCTGTGTTTGGCAGAAGAGGCCAAGGTTGGGTTCCAAACTCAGCAAGGGGGTGGGAAGGAAGGGAGCTCATTTTGTCCCACACTCAACCCCCCAAGCCATCCTACAGAGTTGGTTGCTAGGAAGCAGGGGAGGAAGCAAGCCTGTGGCGACCTATGCTTTGACCCAGATAAAGTTTTGACCCTATAAAATGGAGCCTAATTAACCTCTGTGACAGTGTGATCATGCTATGCCAGAAACATAGTACACAGCATGTCTTTCCACAATGTCAGAATTAATTGAATAACAATAAACTTACAGGCTTTCGCAATTTGTTATAAAATCTACATACCTTGGCGGCTTGACCAAGGCAAATGCAAGTTCTTTATTCCAATCTTAGTTACTAATATCTTCAGATCACACCTCACTTAGCACACAGTAAACATATCTAAACATATATAAATGGATCATAGAGTGCATACAAGTTAAAAAGCATGCACCAAAGTTCAAGAGGTTTCAGAGATACTCTGAGAAAGAATCTATGAATACGTACTGAGCCAGAGCAGAGCTGAGAGAGAACCCCTGATGGCATTGTTGGAGAAACTGTTGGAATCAGTTAGTTCTTTGGCCTGGTTTCTCTGATAGGATTTTAGCACTCTTGTGTGCCTCTGACATCTCTATTCTCACCAACTAATATATAAGAAGGCTTTCTTTTCCCAAAGACAAGTCATTTATCATTATGCTCTGGACAGGCGGTGCCCAGCAGATGGTGCAGTGCCTGGGTCCCCCACGAACTGTAGTTATCCTTCTCTCTGAAATGAAGTCAAACCTGCTTTTAAAACCTGCCTTCAGGAGTCTCTCCTAAGGCAAGGCACAGCCTGATAAAACGCTGTCTAGAGAAATTGTATTAGCTTAGGCATCACCTGGTCTTGGCCATGATGCTAAGAGGAGTCCATGCTCTTGGTGCATATTCCCTAGGTTGGTGGGCTGTATGAACGTGGGCTCTACATATGAAAGAGCAGCAAAACATTTCAAACATTTGCGTCCATTTCTCAAAAGAAAACATAGATCTTGTTTTCTTTCTGCTGGGTCTCTGATTTTTTAATATGTTAGTGGGAAGAAGGCTTTGCTGAAATTTTCAAGTCCTTGAAAAACCAGTCGATCTTTTGATTGTTTGGGACCAGTGAAAGGTTGACCTGCACACACGTTCTTCACAGCAGGCCCCTGGCAATAAGCAGAGCCCTAGCAAGCTCAGCTGTCTCACAGTGCTCTCCAAGGTTTCTTCTCTGCTTTTGGCCCAAAGCCAGGACGCAAGCAAAGCAGACCCCTTGGCCTCTCTACTGTCGGTCTACATTCTTGTTTTTGCTTTTAGAATCTCTCTGCTTTCATACTGACTGGAAAGGGCATGAGGTCAAGTATTAAAAAGAAACCGGCAAACGATATGATTAGCAAAAATTCATTCTCCTTTAGGCTGAGAATAGACACGTTACAGTCTTTGGACATTTGACATAAGTTTGTTGGGGACATAGGGAGCATTTCAATACAGAAACCATGGGGTAAGACAAAGTACAGCCAAATCAAGATTCCTGCAAACATCTCTATGATGCCAAAGTCAGCACTCTGTAGTGTCTTAAGACCGATGGCTCACCAGCTTAGTCTCCTCACTGTGGCTTCCTCAGCACTTTGGACTTCCCCTTTAGATATGCAAGAGCCAAAGCACGCCTACATTGTTCAAGACTTAACTCGGTAGACTTTTCTTCTTGGATGCCATGTCATCTTGCCCTGGACTGGAGCCTTCGTTCAGAACATCAGTGGGGGGGGGGGGGGGGGGCCTTTTGGAGAGAGAGCTCCTTCAGTTCTCCTAAACCATAGCACTTATCCAGCATTAACTTTAGAAATATTCAGCTTTATTTGCTAGTCCTTCCGACTGATATGGAGGACACATTTCTGTTATTTGTTTATTTTTTTTTAACTAGAAAAAAATGGAGAGAATAGAAAGTTGTTAAAATACAACTTAAGTGTCTCTTCTAATACATCTTCCTTTTCATGTTATTGCTTAATTGATGATACCAGATTAATAAGTTCTTTGGACGTCAAAGCAACCCAAATTTGAACTGTTCTTGGAAAAGTTTATCAATAGAAATACAAAATTAAGCTTCAACTTTTCCTATAAGCATCTAAAGAGAATTTATTTCCATGAAAGAGCAGCTGCATGGAGGAGAGAAATGGAAAATACAGACACAAATGAGTACGTTTTACAAAGAATCAGAGACAGAAGGCGAAGAACTGAGGTACGACTGAAATAGTCTTGCTATGCCATTTTAGTCACGTGGGCCACAATAAGTAGCTTGTGACTTTCAAAGTACTCATTACATGATTAAGATGTTAACATTAACTCTGGAAGCCCCATGAGCCTTCACTGGGGCTCAGACTTCCCACCCTAGAGATGCATAGATGACTATTTCCCTTGGAGGAACACAGAGACATCCAGAGAGGGCAGATAGCCGTGGTCCTTGGTGTCAGTAGAAAAAATTCAAAAACTATCTCACATTCTCACTATCAAATGTTAAAATGTAGTCTCAGAACTACATATCTGTGCTTTGTCACTATGAAGAGACTGCTGTGAAGAAGTATCAGAACTACATATCTGTGCTTTGTCAAAATGAAGAGACTGCTGTGAAGAAGTCTCAGCACTACGTATCTGTGCTTTGTCACTATGAAGAGACTGCTGTGAAGAAGTGGACCAAGGCAAGTCTTATAAAGGAGAATATTTAATTGGGACTGGCTCACAGTTTCTGAGGTTTAATCCATTATCATCATGGCAGGAAGCATGGTAGCAGGCAGGTAGCAGGCAGGTGCTGGAGGAGCCAAAGGTTCTACATCTTGATCTGCAGGCAGCCAGGAGGAGACTATGTTCCACACTGGGCAGAATTTGAGCATAGGAAACCTCAAATTTCGACCCTGCAGTGAAACACTTCTAAAAGATCATACCTACTCCAACAAGACCATATCTACTAATAATGCCAGCTTCCCACGGGCCAAGCATTCCCACACATGAGTCCATGGGGGCCATACCTATTCAAACCACCAAAGATCACCTGTAAAAACTGGTGTAGACTATTGTTAGAAATTTAATGTGCTTCCTTATGTGTTGGAGACTTGGTACCTAGAGCATCAGCACTGGAAGAGAAGGATCAATAGAAGAAGAATATGTCATAATTAATAGCATTATTGCAGGAGTGGGCTAGTCCTGTCCAGAATAGTTTGCTCTGAAAGGAAGTTGGTCCTATCCTAACCTCTCTCTGTGTGTTCTTACCCTTTAGCCTCTACCAGTTACTAGCCTCTATCAGTTACAACATATGTAGGAGGTCCTGGTCAGAAGTGAGCCCTCAACCCTGGACTTTCCAGCTTTAAGAATTGGAGGGAAAAGACTCCATTCTCTATAATTTGTTCTTAGATATTCTGTTATAACAGCATAAAAACAGATTAAGACAATTGTATTTATGATAAAATATACATTTCATTGCAAAACTGCATAATGAAGCAAATATTGATTTACTTATATTTTATTTAAAAGTCGATGCATAAATACTTCCAGAGTTAACATTTCATAGTTCACATCTTAGAAAAATTGCAAAAGGGTGGGAAGCTGTGAATTTGAAATTTAAGATCTGAGTTTAGAATATAGTTAACTAGTAACTTCCTTGATCTAACTCCTGACTTAGACTCTAAAGTACTGCATGAAGTACACAAAGAAAAGAACAGTGTTACTGAAAGCTAATTGTAACACTAAATACTACCAAGACACCTCTGCTTATGCGAATGATCAAGGTGGCTACTTTGGATCCAAAGTTCTGGATACTTGAAAAGTGCCATTCCACTGTCAGATAAGTTAGTATTTCAACTGGGCAAAGAGTCTATACAAAGACCACTGAAAGAGATTTCATTTAGGGTTTCAATTTGGCAGATTATCAAAAGTAAATACCCTTGGGACAGGCAGAGAGCCAGGAACAAAATCATGAAGTATATTTTATGTCATACGAAGAAAATCAAATTTGTGGTAAACAAAAATGCTCTCTGTACAGTTTATATTTCTCAATCTAGTAGAGACTTGGACATAAATCCTGATGTTTAATTAAGTAGGTTTATGGTTTGAATATGAAATGCACCCCCAAACCCAAGCCTTGGTTTCTAATATAGTCTTGTTTAAAGATAGGACCTCTGGGAAGATTTTGAATCATAAACGACAGATCCATTAATGAATTTATAGTTTGATAGGCTAATAATAATAAATGTAACCTTTAGGAGGTAGGGTGAAGTCTGAGAAAGTAGGTCACTTGGTGGGGTATGTGTCTTGAAGGTTGGATTTTTCTCTGATTCCTTCTTCACATACGCTGTCTGCTTCCTGGTCGGAACATTGACTTCAGTGTTTTGGATTCTGTCAGTGACAGGTGAAGACAGATAAGGACTCCAAATTAGGGCTAGGAATTTTGAAGAATGTCATGCCACACATTGCATGATCTTCCCCCAGAATCCGTCAGCAGTTTTTGAGCAGAGCAGGAGACTTTTCTAAAGGTTTACTTTTGATACAACAGTGTCCAGAAAAGAACCAGAAACAAACAACCAAACCAAAGTATCATGAGTGATTGCTGCATGACTTCGCACTAATGTCATTAAGGTCACCTGCTCCAATTTGTTAAGCTCAGAACATACATTCTGTCAGCAGCATGGGAGATGCTGACCCCCATTAGAGTACAGAATAACAGTGAAGGGAGCGGAGCGTGCATGAGGTATAGATGGAAGATCTACTAAAGGCATTGAACTAAATATAAATTTCATATAGAATTGAAGGGGAGGTTTGAAGAGATAGAGAAAATAAAAGATGATTTCCAGTATGTGGACTATAGTGACTGAGTGTATTAATATCCATGTTTGAGGAGGAAGATAATCAATTTAGTTTTCAATAGACTATAACCACTACATCTATGCAAAGACACTGAATCTTTATCAAGGCAAATATCATGCTTAGGTAAAGGTGTATGCTAGAACTTTAATTTGAGAATCATCATGTATTTGTAACTTAAATGCTTTTTTTTTTCAAGGAGTGTTTATATATAAAGTCAGAATCAGGGATGAATTTCATGAGAATAACAGTATTTATGGACTAAGAGATGAAGACACTTCTTAAGGAAATAAAGCAGAGAAGGTTGTCATAGAAACTCCAGAGAAAGTAGATTTAAAATAATATAGAGAGGGAAGAAAGAGTATTACCCACTGCTGTGGGCTGAGGAAAGAAATAGGCTATTGAATAATCACTTAATTTTTGAAGTAGTAAGAACATTTTTAGGTAATGGAGATGGTAGAAGTCCATTACAGCAGGCTGAAGAATAGAAGACATGAATTCTTATGTCACTTTCAAGAATCTCGCTTCCAAACAAAGGGCAGATACAGTGCTGTAGAAAGCAGGAGTCAAGGTTAAAGAAGTCAGGATTTCTTTAAGATGGGAAAGAAACAGGCCTATTTACTTGTAGAAATCAATAGTTAAGAGACATGAGGAGAATGAAAGCAGCAGAATTAGTACAAGTGGAGAAACAAAAAGATGGGTGAAGGGATTCTTTAGACCCAAAGGAAGGGCTGCTGGAGAATGGGGGTTTAGAGATGTGCTGGCATCTGTGGGCTGGATTTCAGGCAAATATTTGATGTCCTTATTCTTCCTGTCAGGAGGGAGGATGTGCCAGGCTGTCTCTGCTGCTTCACTCACATCACCTCAGAAGAAATGAAACAAGTGGCATGTTTTGTAGATTAGAGTATCTGAGTTTAACTGGCTGAATGTAACTGGCTGAGTCTCAGCCATGCCTCTTTTAGGGAACAATCTGCTGTTCCTCCATGAGCAATGTCTGTCCGCCTACACAGAAAGGTTTACATTGGTCCAATGCTGCCATGAATTTGATTATGTCTGTCTTATTCTGAAACTTTGGATGGTATAATTGAGTTTGGGAGGCAAACAGACATAAACGCTCTAACCTGGCTAGTATTAATGATAGAGATGAAACTTTGGTTTCTTTCTATCATTCTTTTGTTTCTCCATTAGATCCACAAAGGATGAGAGAGGGGAATGTCATCATGTAAATCAATTAATTATTCACTTAACTATAGCATTGATCCCATAAGCATGGAAGATTAATAATAGGTCGCCCAGATCTACACAGACATTGATGTACATACAGAGATTATTCATGAGTCCCACTGTACCAAGAAAATGGCAGGTGATAAGTGAAAATGTCATCTCACTGCCTTTAAAGGAAGTTACTTTCTCTGTCCTTGTATATGACCTCGTAGATTTGGTTGTGGGTTGGTTTGGGGTATGCAGAGGAGGACTGACTTCCAGGGGTATCTGGAGCAGAAATAGGGATGGACTCTGAATTGCCAAAAGTCATCACAGAGAACTCAGGGCACCGTGGGCTACCTGTGCTATACATGACAGAGGACTCTTCAGTTACTGAAGCTATTGTAGTCTTGAGGCTCCTTATTACAGAAGTATAGCCTCCAAGAAACCAAGATCAAGTTGTCTTGGCTTTAAGTATTCAATACTACAGATCTAACAGGTAGATGGGATTTCACTAGCTAAACTTTTCAGCTTAAGCACTAGATCTGCAGGGCACCGGTAATATACTGTTTCTTACACAAAATGAGCAGTGCCATTTGTAATAGACTACCATAGGCATAGTGATCAAATAAATTCCAAGGGTGGTAAGCTAGAGGGGCTCAGGAGTGCCAAATAAACCCAGGCTTGATCTAGTTCTGTTTACCTAAAACAACCAGTTATCAAATGCATCAAGAAAGTTCAACTGAGCAAAGTTTTCAGGCCCTTCAGAAGGAAAGAGCATAAAGATCTTAAAGTCATAGTGTGCTTGGCATGTTTATAGTACGGAGAGCAGGGTGCCTGGTGCACAGTGAGTTAAGGAGGTAGCATGGGAAGTTAACTTAGAGAGACAGCAGTAGTCACACAAGATAAGATCTTGTGGAAATCTAAATGATGATTTTGGATTTTATTCTAGACATGATGGGCAGCCATTACAGACATGAATGGCATGAATAAAGTTGACTTTTGCAATGCTGTCCCATTCCAAAATGAATGCAAGGAGACAAATAGACAGTATTGGTTAAAATCTCAGGCAACTCAAGCAGTGAGTCTCACAAGGACTTAGACCTTTTGAACAATTTGGATATTTTGAGAACAACCCTCCCCCACCCCCACCCCCACCCCCACCCCCAGTCAGCCACAAAGTCCAATATAGTAGCTGAAACTAAAAAGAACACATTAAAACATCAAAGGTTTTCTTTCATCTGGAACCCATTAGCGAGAACATTTCTTCACTCTCAAGCTCTGATACCGCCCTTGGCTGTTCCAGACATGCCTTTGTTGTTAGAAAGTAAATTTCATGGCTCAGCTCAGCTACCAAGAATGGGGACCCTCGAGCACATGTGCTTGCTTGTGAGAACTTGGTCAGTAAAATGAGTATCTAGGTTTTAGTCCATCAAAATCAAATACTGGCTAGGAATTTTTGATTAGTGCTTCCAAGTTGCTGCAAATCCCAGTCAATATTCTAAGCTGTGTTGACAGTGACTTTGACAGCTGTTTGATCTTCCCAAGGAATCAAGTGATAAGGCTATAGCCAGCTCCTAGACAGGAGAGCTTTCTGTTAGCTGATCCCATGTGCTGGAAGAGAAGAGATAACAAAACTGGCAAGTGATTAGCAAGGAAATGAAGTACCAGGAAACTGGAGTAGATGAGAAACTGGAACAGGTAAAGATGCTTAAAAGAGTATTCCAAATGGAGAGGTGATAGTTTTCCCCAGGAGATTTAGTCTCCTCTTTTTATGCTTTGCATCTTCAGTGATTCCTGAAGTGGGGCTGTGATCCCTCCCTACTGCCATGTCACAGCAGTACCAGAGGTGGGCCACTGAGAGAGTTGGAGATCTGCCTACAATTTGAAAAGAACTTCCATCCTACCTCCAGCAAACCAAATCAGTAACCTTTAGATAAGGGAACACTGTCTTATATCTGTGGTCAAGCAGTCTCCCAAATGGGAAGCTATATATAATTTTATAATTTAACTGAAAGTTTGATACAGTAGCTTCAGTGTGTGTGTGTGTGTGTGTGTGTGTGTGTGTGTGTGCGCGTGTGCACGCGCACGCTCATGTGTATGTGTGTGTCTTCATGTGTGCACTTGGAAGCAAAGCTATCAGTGATAAATGAGGACAGTAGAGAACAGTCAGGGTTGCAGAAGAGTTGTGTTACTGAAATGGTTCTGCATAGAATTAAAGAGACAGCTTCCCAAACATGAAAGAATTACTGAAAGGGCCCAAGTGCCCAGGTGACATGAATGGACACAAGAACACAGTGATATAATCTATACTGTTGTCTGACTTTCTCACACCATCCTGCAGTCTTGCTTTATAAACCAAGAGAACACAAATAGTTGTTGCTATGGTTTCAGCCTGAAATGTTCTGCACAGGCTGATTTGAATCCTTTGTTCCCACTTAGTGACACTATTTTATAGGTTGAAGCCTGGATGGTGAAACTAGGTGACAAGGAGTGAGACTTTGAATGTTATACCTTCCTCTGTCTCTTACCTGCTCTGCCACAAGTACTCATTGCCTGAAATGGAGCCACATTGCAGTCACACCTTGCCAGCACAATGAACTGATGGACTGTGGCTTTCCAAGAATGAGGGAGAAGAAAGACAGAATTCCCTGATATATATACGTTTGGAAATACAGACAAGGAGCTTAGGCTGGTGGCAGTGGAATGCGAACTGGAAATTACAAGTATCATTTGACTTTCTCTCTGAGATCATGGTACCAAACAACAGGTGGAGTGAGAACAGGGAAAGTACTAGAGAGGTGCCAATTGCTGGAGCATACGTTCCTGTACATTCAAGAAGCACTGTGTAACCATTGATCTATTGGAAGGCTTCCTTTCTTCTGCATAGTTTAAAAGTCAGCAAATGTCTCGAATTCTCCACTCTGATGAAAACTCACTGTTTAGCAGTTACTGTGCTTAGAAATGTTTGCAAGTATTGCCTCATTTGATCTCTCTGTAGAAGACATGTTCTATACCTGTCACAGAAGCACGCATAATCTGAGTGACAGGCTGGGGATTTATGCCTGGTAACAAAATTGCAGATCCTTTCTTCCTGGCCTAATTATTATGTTAATCTTTTCTTCTACTCTAGACTAAAACTGGTGAATACTATCAAAAAGTGTGTTCTTAAAAATTATTATTTGTGTCAAACTTTTATTAGACAAAAGGCCTGAGGTAAATCAACTAATCAAAAGGAAAGATTTTTTTTGGCTCAAGGTTTCAAGGTTTTCAGTTAATAGTCACACAGCCTTATAACTTTGGATTTACGGTAAGGGTAGAAGGTCATGGTAGAAGATGTTTATTAAAGAAAAGTTTATTATATTAAATTATATTATATTAACATTTATTATATTAAAGAAAAGCTTGTGGTTGTCAAGAAGCAGAGGAAGGAAAGGTACAGCATGCCTTTAATGATTTAACTTCTTTTTACTAGGATCTGTCTTATTCTATTCTATTCTATTCTATTCTATTCTATTCTATTCTATTGCTGCAAAGAGACACCATAAACAAGACAACTTATAGAAGAGTTTATTAGGGGCTTACAGTTTCAGAGATTTAGTCCACAGCTGTCATGGCAAGGATCATGGCAGCAGAAAGGCCAGCATGCCACTGGAACAGTTGCTTAGAGCTTACATCTGATCCACAAGCAAGCAGAAAGAACTAACTGGACTTGGCATAAACTTTTGAAACCCCAAGCCTACCATAATAATACACTTCTTCCAACAAGGCCATACCTGCTAATCCTTCCAAAACACATCCACTAACTGAGAACCAAGAATTCAAACATATGAGCCTATGGGGGCCATTCTCATTCAAACGACTACAGGGACTACCCCAAAGATGTTCCACCCCCACCTAATAGCACTGTCAGATAGTGACCAAGCCCTTTAGCATATGACCATTGGAGGCATTTAAGATCCAAATCTCATTACCGAACACAGGTTCCTTCACAGATAACCTAGGAACTTAGGAATGAGACATGAATCACAATGACTGATTTTCTTCCCAATGTTTTACTATGCACACATCACATGTCAGATAGCACAGAGCCCCAACTCTTACATTCTATAAGTTGTGAAATTGTACTACTATCATCCAATGATTCAGCAAGGAAAACATTATATTAGAAGTTTGGAATACTGGAGCCTATAAATAACATAACATGAGGTCTAAGATTTTGAGTTATTGAGGAAATACAACTCAAAATAATGCCCTAGGTTTTGAAAGGAGAAGAAAGCAATAGGAAACTTCACACTAGTTATTCTGTGGATTTATTCATTTATTAAGACTTGCTTTTTTTGGAGCAATTTTGTTCTGACAGGAAATTTAAAGTATTGTGTGGGATTCCTTATATGCCCAGATGTGTACAGCCTACCATGACTGATGTCTCTCACTGGGGGTGTGGGGGGAGAGTGTACCTAATTACAGTTCACAAACTTGCTTAGGCAGACAGTACCTACTGCTCCTAGGCCACTGTAGGGCTCACCCTAAGTGTTGTCTGTTCTATGTGCATGTGTGCAATGGCACATATCCATCATGGAGTGTCATGTTTACTGTCATCCAATCACCATACCCTTCCCCGTGTAGTCCCATAGCTTTGCTTTTTCTAGATCTCTACAGGAAAGAGTCATTCCTATAGTACCGAACCTCTTCAACCCAGACTGGATTCTCTCACTTAGTAGCATGTGTTTAAGTTTTCTTCATATTCTTCTCAAAGGTTGATACTTCGTATAATTTTAACACTCAAAATATTTCATTCTCTGCAACTGTCCCCATTTACCCATTCACCTGGAAAAGACATCTTTGTTGTTTCAAGTTTTGGCAACTGTTTGTGCTGTGTATTTTGTATGAACATATGGGTAAATACCAAGGAATGTAGTTGCTAGGTCATATGGCAATTTAGGCATCATTAACGCCTATTGTAGTATATCACAAAACCTCTAGGAGAAGGAGATGAGCAGTCATTTACACCAACTATATCATACTTCACAAGGAGAAAACCTTAGAATACATACACAGTGGATCTTGTCTACGAGAACTAGGATTCCGGGTGAGGCTATGGGATCTCCTCTATGAATAATTAAGGGCAGAGAGTAAAGAGTTACCTCTTGAGTTACTTTCATGCCAAAGTTTTGTGTCATCACTCTTAGGCAGACTCTAAATGTGCTCCTCACCAGTGTTTTGGTTTTTTGGTTTGTTTGTTTTGTTGCAAACAAGTACTGTGTGGGGAACGAACAAGTTCAGTGGTAACATGGATGTTGGTACAGAGTCTTCAAGGAGCAAAAAGCAAGAATGGGGAGCTCACTTTGCCAACCTTAAGATTTAGAGGAATCAGATAGGAATATGTTTATGTTGACTATTTCTGAGAAGATTTTGCAGTATAATGATTGGTGGAAGCAGAAAAAGTTTCAAATTGAGCTTTAGTAAATGGTCAAGATTGAAAAAGAATTCAATTTTTTTTTCTTTCTGATTTTGTTGAAAAGGAGAAACAGAGTTCCAATCAAATTAAATTCAAATTTTAGGCAAACCCCAAATGTTTGCCCACAGTAATCATAACAAAGTGTGTTTGTGTTCTTATTGGGATATCAAATAATAGTCTTGTACTCAAATAAATAAATATGCAAATAAAATGGATAAGCTAGAAGCCACTGCACTTAAAAGACCATTAAGGCTTATAGCCCTGGTCCTGACTAGTGGGTGTTGTCTAATAATTTACCTTTCTTCATCTTTTTCCAGCATGCTCCAGAGAACACAGACAGGTCCTTCCCTCCAGTCATAGTGCCTCTTGGCTACATCAGCAGGCCACCCACTATGACTTCCAGGGATCTTCTACTTTAGATCATCGTGTGCTGCACTCCTGGAAAGGAACATTCCAACCATTTAGAAAATATAGCTTTCCACTGGAGCACAGGAATGCAAATGAAACCAACAAAGCACTAAAGATACTTTATAATTTCAGGTCATTAAACAGAAAATCTTTCCATGGTACAGCTACCTGTTTTCTATAGATCATCATTTCGTGCTCAGAATCTACCCCTTTCTAGAAATGAGAACAAGACAACAGAAACCTGAGAAAAGGAAGACAGAAGTGCGACAGGGAAAATCGTTGAAATGGCATTTAACACACCTTCTTTGTTCACAATGCCTTTTTATTGTTTTTAGTCTACTTAACATCAAAACAAGAACAAATATTCATCATGTTTCTATCTCCAAAGAAAGGAAAGAGCAGGGCACAGTGAACCAAAGGAATCAATTCAGCTTCTAAACAAATAGTACAATAACCTATGAACTGTATTTCAAATGAATTTACAGTTCAGAATTTACAATATAAAAACGTTAGAGAGGAAAAAAATGAAACACTATAAGAAATATTCTGTACAAAGCTGGAGACTAAATTTTGACTTCCACAGGTCAATACAGTAACAGAAGACATGGCTTCTGCCTCTATTGGAGACCAGCTATAATATAACTGAGGACAGTGAACCTTAATTCAGAAGAGAACAAATGGGGGTGGACATCAGTAATTCATGAGCCAAAAGACACAGCAAAAATGATTCTGTCTCCCTTAAACAGATTGGAGTTCTCTATTTTCAAAAAGAAGCTTTAAAGAAGCCTGGGATGGGGAGAGACATGTCCTAGGTCAACATGTTTAGACTGAGGTTTAAATATACTTTTTTGTTCTTTAGCTTAAAAACTTTGTGAGAGTTTTAGCACACACCCTTAGCTGTTTTACAAACTATTTACTGTTTCAGTGAGCAGGTGAGCAACATTTCTTTCTGTTCTAAGATTCCTACTCTATGTATACACTTCCCTTTATATTTCTGTGTCTATTTACTATATTTTGCTATTTTCAATTCTCACTATATAATTTTGAGTTATCAATATCCCTACAGTTATGCTTTTGTAATAAAAGGCTACACAATATATTATTTGTATGCTAAAATTGATTACAACTATTAAGTAATGTCAGACATTCAATTTTCTCTTTTTTTTCCTTCTTTGGTGGAAAGGGCAATCAGAAAAGAACAAATTGTATAATCTTTTATTTCTATGTAATTATTTCCTTTAAGCTTATGATGCATCGCTTTTGAACCGAGGAGCCAGAGGTAGTTGGTTTGGCCCGCATATCCCACATTTAATTACTTCTGAAAGAACAGTTTTAAACAACCTTCTGTTTCAATTTGAACAACAAGAAATTTTTTATTAGGCAGCAACTGAACAAAGAAGGACCTAAATTTGATCACTGGTGTGGCTTTTGTCTGGTTCTCTTCCCCCTCAAACAAATCTCTAATTTTAACTAATACCAGAACTCTATTCTATTTTCTTCCTTTGGGAGTGTCTATTTTAAGTTCCGTGACAGCTTGCTTTGTATAAAAACATATTCAAAGTGATCCGGATACTGATTTTTGAAAGTGACATGGTCATAAATGGACTCTGACTAACCTAGAGGGTTTCAAAGGGAAAGGTTTATCAAATCTCTGCCTCCCTCTACTCACACATCTGCCCAGCAAAGGAATTGTGGGTAAAAGAGGAAAACACCAACATAGGATCCCTAATTTCAAGCTTTTACCCTCATTCTTTATCTTCTGGCTTCATGCCCAACATCATGACAGGTAGACACTCTTTTGTTGAGATACAGTAGCCATGATGATGGACAATGTCAGCCATCATAATGGGATTTTTAAAACATCATCAACTCTTTCAACCTGCACTTCATGTCTAAAAGGTAGGATTCTATCTGAACGCACCACTGGTCAAAGCAGTTTCTTCATATATGGATCCTTTAACTGCTCTAGAAGCCTCTGCATTAGAGAGCCCCCATGGCCCATCATGATAGCATTGGGATCCTTCTATCAGAATGGGCCTGTTTCTGAGAAGTTCAGGCTTTCACTGTATAAGAACTATGAGCCTATTGCCCCTTGGGTTCATTACCTTGAAGATCCAGGAGAGTGGAGCCCAGTTATGGTACTCTGACTCTAAAGGATGAACTTAAACCTGAAAACAAGAATATAGTAGTACATCCAGCTCATGCTGAGCAATGTGACAATATCTCCAGATCGTAACAAATATTTGATATAAGCCAGTCACGCTAAAGCACATTGCATAGATTTTTTAAAAAATTTTCACAGTAAATTAGGGGGTTACTATTTTCATATCTATGTGACTCATGGGAAAAGTGAGATAAAGGGAGTTAAATAACTTACTAGTATTAGTCACATATTTGACAACAGGTAGAGCTAGGATCCAGAACCAAGCCCATTCTTTTGACCTTCATGACATGCATTGTGATCCCAATTTGGGGTATAATAAAGATTATTAATAAATTGATGAATAAAACATTTCATTGGAGTCAAAACCATGACGGAGGGCAGGCCTTGCGTAAGTTGAAATCGACTAGGTTATTTAGGGTTAGCCTCCTGTGGAAACAAAACCACATGGTAAGAGCAATTTTTAGATTTAAATTGAGATTTTTAAAGACTGGTTGAAAAGTTATGAGAGGAAAGGACTCTGCATATAAAGGACAATATAAGAGATATACCAAAGGAGACACAGAAATGGAAAGTCCTAAACATTTTTTTTTTTTGAATAGAAAGTCCAGAGGTGGAACGACAGGATGTCTATTGCCTGGAGAGGTTATTTCACTGTGGAGCAAAGAGCAGTAAGGAGTCATTGAGGGTCAGTGGGCAGGGGGAGCATTTTTTTTTAAACAATAATGAAAGGCTTGCTGAATATTTTTATTATTATTATTTAGCTACAGGTTTTAGCACTGGTCAGGATGTAGGGGAGACCAAAAGCAGAAGATAGGAACCAAGGAGGTTTTGTGAACCCCATAGTCTGGGGATGTGATTGACCACAGCACAGACAAGGAGGAAGCTGTCAAGACACTATTCCAAGAACAGAAGGCTGTTTCCCCATTCAAAAGCCATTTAGAATATGAAAAGAACAGGAACATAATTAGCTTCTTATCCTGGCTTCTCAGATTCTCCCTTTTCATTTCTTTTCTCTTCTTTCTTATTAGCCAGAATTAGATATTAATTCTTCTCAAATAAGTATGAGGCCAAAGACATTTTAAATGTGAATATTGTGGACTCCCAAATGTTCATGTGATCTAGGGAGTAATAGCAGAAACTCCAACTTCATGGTTTTAAAACTTTTAAATTTCACTTGGTAGGGTAAGGGAGTCTGTAATTTTGTTGTGCCAAGATTAGCAGTGGAACATGCTCAGTTTTCACAGAGCTGAGAACAGGTGGTCAAGATAGACTGGGGAGTGATTTCAAAATATAGAGCCTGTCAGGGAGACCAAAATAAACTTTAGAAATGTTCCCTGAACCCAATAACTGCATGCCTAGCAATAATGCAAACAATTTGTAAAAATCAGAGTTTTGTCCTGAATTTTACTTTATGTTCAAACACCACTAGATATTTTGATTCCAGAAAATAAAGAGGCTCAGATATGTAAAATAACACAGATTAATATTACATTTAAAAATTACGACTAGTGAACTGTTTGCTGGATAATATATCCTTACATTTAGGTGAGTTATGTGAGCCATGCATTTAGGAAATTGGTTTGAAACCATAAGGCACTCTAAGGCTTTTTTGTTAGCCACTCAGATGTCTTTTACAGCAAAGAAAGAATCCAATTGTAATTTTAAGTGGAAGAATGATTTAATTATCCTTTAAGCAACACACAGTTCCGATGTGGCTCTTTCTCAGCCAACAATGGTCTCATATTCCCCTTCTCCTCCATGGTGAGAGCTCTGGAGTGCTCAGTGAGAAGGAGCAATAGAGGCTAAAGTTCAGTCACATAACACACAGCAAAACTTCAGAACCGTCTCCGTCTCAGTCTCTCTCTCCCCCCCCCCCCCCGAGATTCCACTCCTATGGAAGCTATCAAATAACTCTCCTCTTCCAGAAAAATCTTCCCAGCTGTGTCAATAAACTTCCTGCCCCTCTCTTCCACAACTTCGCTATATAAAACTCCACATTTGTCTGCATCCCACAGCTAGCTCGACAAAAACAGAGCAGAGTGGCACCAAGACAAATCTACAGCCAACCACTCTTGCTGAAGCATAAGATGGCAGAGACGTCTTTGCCACACGTTAGGAAGTGTAAATACTGAGAAAACTGAATGGAAAATGTCCCCCTCCCTCCACCAGTCATAAGGGGCAAGGTGAAGTATACCCCTCCTTCGTCCTTACCCCATTCTGGGATCACTACTCCCTTTCTGGTCATATTCAGTTCACTCTTACAATTTGTCCTTTGTGACTGTGCCTAAGGTCACATGCCAAGCTATTTGCAACATTGATTTATATGGGAAAATATTAGTCTACAAACTGACTGATTACCCAAGAAGCTAACAGGTGTTGTGGAAAATGAGACCTTAGAACAATAGGACAAAGTTCCAAGAACAAGTTTAACTAGGGGCCAGTGTGTGTTCAGGTTGGACTCTATTACATCATTGACATGCTTATTCAGCTGGTGGTCAGAAGACACCAGCAACAGCTGTTAACAGCTGAGTGGACTGCTTTGGAACGAGCTTTGGTATGAAGGGATTTTGGAACTGAAAGAAGAGAGAGATTTTTAGTGTCATGGTGGTGCCAGTTAATCTGATACACCAAATACCACTAAAATACTGCTTACGGTAGAGAAGGCCAGGGTGGAGAGTGTAAAGGAGAGGAGTCTGCCGTTTAGACTGCTTTCTCTCTCTGCTGTCACATCATAATGTTCTTATCTTTAGGTGGTGAATATCAGAGGTATAACAAAAATGACACGTAGCTGTGGTGAAACTCTGCTAATTAAAGTCGAAGTCCACCATGACCTGATAGACTCTGGGTTCAACCCAATACAGGAGATTCTCTTCGTTAGAGGGGCTTTTCCTCTCTAACCTTGTCTGGGAAATTCTAAGCCCCCACATAGGCCTCTACCTGGAGAATGTCACTTAGCCTCAATTAGATTACAGGATCAATTTCTTCTCTCCTGATAAAACCTGTTCAGCTAGCTCCTAAAATGTTTCCCCACGCTAATGAGGAATTGAAGGTACCCTAAGTCCCCCAGCCAAGGAGGACAAGGAAAAGTCCAGGGACTGACTGGTCTGCAGTTTATGATTCCAGATAGGATTTTTTCTTTTTTCTTTTTTTTCTTTTTTCTTTGCAAGCCAGATAGGAAGAGGAAAGCAGGGTCTGGGACAAATGCTGAGGTTCCAGGTTTCCTTTCGGGGTTCCTGAGTGGGTACAGCAGGTATACCATCTGGAGAGTAACTCAGGAACGGGGATCTGTGCTCCATGTTTTCCTTCGGGGCATCAGAGCACACCAGGCCAGAAGGGGAGAGTGAGACCCAAGACAAGCAAGATCCATTGGGAGAGAGTGTGGAGCTCCAGAGGGCTGGGAGAAGAGAGAGGCCTTCTTTGGGAGTTTTAGTTGGTTAGGTGAAGGCTTCCCAGTGGTGATCTTTGATGAAGCAGCTCTCTGAGATGATATTAGAATTTTCATATATCTTTATGGGGGGAGGGGGTTGACTGTAAATGCATATGCTTTATTTGGGGTGAACTATGAATTGTTTAACTTTGGGGAAGGGTGTGAGAATATCCAGGAAGGGAAGGTCGTTGGATGAAGGCTAAGGCTATTGAGGTGAATCATGAGCATGAAGTGGCATTCTAGGAACTGTGTTATGTGACTGTCTGCCTGTTGTCACCTTATTTGGGTGTCATGGTTACATGCTCCACAACAGGCACAGAGGTAGGGAGAGAGTATCTCCATCCCTGGTTTCTCAGATCTCAGAGATTCCCAGGGTGTAAGCAGGCTCCACCGCATCAGTTCTTAAGCCTATCCATGGCATGATTCATGTGCTCTACATTCATGAATTCACATTTCACTTCTTCTTAGAGAATGCACTCACTAAAGCTTGTTACAGAGGAAAATGAAGTTAATACATTAAAATTATACCTCTGTCCTGAGTAATCTGGCTCCAAGTTCTGATCTTTCTCATGACAAACAAGCATATTGTTTCTGAACATCAGGAACAACCAACAAAGTTGAGAACAGGGGTTTGGTTTGAGACAAATATATAATTCTTACTCTTACAGGCAAAGTTAAATCTAATAAACAAACAAACAAACAAACAAACAAGCTTGAGATAGAACAATTTGATAGATAATTTCCCTAGAAAACCAATGCTACATATTCTGGAGTGGAAAAAAAGCCTCTGTCCTAAAGAGTTTAGAAAAAGCTTCTGAGAGTAAAGAAAGCTAAGACTGGACACAAAAACATGAACATGCTGAGAAGATGAAAGATGTGAGCCCAGATGGAGAGCATGGAGATGTAGCATGTTTGAAAAATATCGAGGAGATACTGTGTCTGCTGCTCCAGGGGACAGTGATCGTCTAGGAAGATGTTTGCACACATTGTTCCTTAAAACAGCATTTAACTGAAAATGATTCTTTTGTGTTCTGTCTTAAAATCTTTTCTTCCTATGAACATTTTGATCCTCTTCTTACTAATCTTATCTATGTGGATAAATGGAATAACTTGGGTCCATTTCTCTGTATAATTTGGTATGGAACATAACAATGTTAAAATTGAGTCCATATTCCAGTGGCAAAAGGGACTTGCTTCTGACTTTGGTTCAGGGTCTATAGAGTTGTATCAGTAGTCATAGGTTCATAGCTATCTGTGGCTCTCACTGTGTTTTTATGAAGAATCCATTATTATTATGGGATCCCATAAGTGAATTCTAGGACTCAAATTTACCAATTTCATTTGTTTCAATTTCAAATCTACCAATTTCATTTGTTAAATAATTTGATGTCTTTTGTATAATTTATTTATAGAGGGTTTTAAGATATAGAATCATCTGTGTTTTATTGACCTCTTTCACATTATTTTGTTCACAGGACTACCAGGACCCATGCCTGTTTTGTACAAAATAACAAGCCAGTCCAATTGACTTGTTGTGGTGTTCTGATAGGTGAGTCCCCCATAGACTCTGTGTTTGGATGCTTGGCCCAGGGCGAACGACACTATGAGTAGGTGTGGCCTTGTTGGAGTAGGTGTGGCCTTGTTGGAGGAAATGTGTCACTGTGGGTCAGGGTTTGTGGTCTCCTACGCTTAACATCTGCCCAGGCTATAGCACAGTCTCCTTCTGCTGCCTTTGGATCAAGAGGTAGAACTCTCAGTTCTACATGAAGTTCTAGAAGTCTCCATGCTGTCATGCTTTTCACCATGCTAATAATGGACTAAACATCTGAAACTGTAAGCCTGCCCCAATTAATTTTTTTCATTATAAAAGTTGCCTTGATTATGGTATCTCCTCACACCAATAAAACCACAAAACACTTTCTTCTCTCCAAATAAGTTTAATAATCAATTTTAGTGTCTCCAGCTTCCACCTCTACCCTTACACATACACTCTCAAAATTGTGTTTTAGAAAAACATTGAATTGTTTTTGAGACTTACATGGATGTTGGCTCTGGGTGGGGAGAGCAGCCATTTAGGAGTGGGATCCATGAATCTGTGTTCTAGGAAAGCGTTTCTGAGTCAGGAGACATGTGATAAGGATCACTGTAATATAGACATGGAACAGCTTCAGATTGAAAGTAGTCACAATGACACAAAAGAGACAGCATCTTGTAGACTAGCAGTTGTTAACCTGTGGGTTAAGACCCCTTTGGGGTCATATATCAGATATTTGCATTAATATTCACAACAATGGCAAAATTACTGTTTTGAAGTAGAAGCAAAAATTTTTATGGTTGGGGGGGTCATCAAAATATAAGGAACTATATTAAGGGGTTGCAGCACTAGGAAGGTTGAAAACCTTTGCTCTAGAACAAGAGTAGAGCTGACCACATTTGTTTTGGATTTGTTTCTCAACAAAGTTTGGAGGCTTGAAAAGAAAAATACCACTCCATCAATAGAAATATAAAACACAAGGTTTTCTTTTCTAAAGGAAACACTTATAGAAATGTCATTTGAAGATTCCAATATCAGCATTTCCAATCCAAAGTATCTACAAACAGATAATAATTTGGCATAGGAAAGGCTCTGGGCAACAGGTGTACCATGTTAGAGCAGATGCTCTGAAGTGGCACTGCAGCCAGCTCTGCTTCTCACAAGCTGTGTAGGTGACCTTGAACAGGCAACCCAAGTTCTCCATGACAAGTCTCATCATGTGCTCGCAGATGCACAGTGGATGCAGCCATTCCCTACAGAGGAAAGATGCCTCTGAAGCAGGTGGATGCTTTTCCAGTGGTGAGTGAAGGGAAGTAGAAAACAGTGGAATGTGTCTCGGGCAGCTACTGCCTTTAAAAGATAGTAAGAAGAAGAGTAGCATAGAAATTAGAAGTATCAACACTCTAGACTCACCATTTCCTTCTTTTTCAGTCCCTCCCGACTCTCTGATCTGTAGCTCAGCACAGAATTCATTCTATACATGATTTCCCTGGACAGTGTCCTGTGCAAATGAAAGTGGAAGTGATGGGTGGGGGAGAGGTGGGAACATGGGCATTTGCTTCCACCCTTGGCCTCTCCACACAGATCTCCATACATCTATCTTCCTGAAAGCTCAACTGGGAACCCCAGTAGTTAGGCTATATAACAGTACCATATTCACTCTGCCTATGGAGTAACAAGCTGAAGCCTAGTGTCTGTGAGACTACAGAGTCCTGATCCTGCACCTGTTGGAAATCTGAGTACTGACCAGGACTTTTGATAAAGACAAATTTTGGTGTTAGTTTGATCCAAGTTTGAAATTGCTGCAGTCAGAAACTGCTTCCTGTCTCCCCATCAGTCAAGAAATGAGTTTTAGCTGGTATAGTTTTGTCTTTAATATAATGACCTTTGGTGGATATTCATGTAGTTAAAGGTATTTCTTATTCCAGCACATTAGACAGCTAATAGTAAAGATCTTGAAGAGAAATACTCAGAGAACAGGAAAGAGATAATTTTTTTCTGTTAAAGTTTTTTTTTATATTGGTTATTTTATTTGTTTACATTTCAAATGCTATCCCCCTTCCTGGTTTCTCCTCTGAAAACCCCCTATCCCTCCACCCCAGCTTCTATGAGGGTGCTCCACCATCCACCCACCCACTCCCTCCTCACTGCCCTATCATTCCCCTATGTTGGGACATCGAACCTTCACAGGACCAAGGACCTCCCCTTCCATTGATGCCAGATAAGGTCATCCTCTGCTACATAAGCAGCTGGAGCCATGGGTCCCTCCATGTGTACTCTTTGGTTGGTAGTTTAGTCCCTGGGAGCTCTAGGGGGTCTGGTTGATATTGTTGTTCTTCTTATGGGGTTGCAAACCCCTTCAGCTCCTTCAGTCCTTCCCCTAACTCCTCCATTGGGGTCTGCATGCTCAGTCTGATGGTTGGCTGTGAGCATCCACCTCTGTATTTGTCAGACTCTGGCAGAGCCTCTCAGGAGACAGCCATACCAGGCTCCTGTCAGCAAGCACTTCTTGGCATCATCAATAGTGTCTGGTGGTCACTGTTGGTGACGGCAGATAGGATGGATCCCTAGGTAGGGCAGTCTCTGGATGGCCTTTCCTTCAGTCTCTGCTCTAAGCTTGTCCCTGCATTTCCTTTTGACCAGAGAAATTCTGGGTTAATATTTTTGAGATAGGTGTTTGGCCCCATCCCACAACTGGGGGCCGTGCCCAATCTCTGGATATGGTCTCTACAGCTTCTCTCTCCCCTTTTGTTGGGTATTTCAGCTAATATTATTGCTGTTGGCTCCTCTTGATTTCCTGGCATCTGGGACTTTCTAGTGGCTACCCCTGGCTCCCCATCCCACATTGCTAGACACCTCTGTTCAATTTCCTGACCCTCTGTACTTCTCCCCCCACCACTCCCACACTTGATCCTGTCCCCCCTTTCCCCTCCCTCTTCACCCTCTCAGGTCCCTTGCTCCCTTTACCTCCTATAATTATTTTGTTCCCTTTTCTAAGTAGGACGGAAACATACGCACTTTAGTCTTCCTTCTTCTTGAACTTCATATGGTCTGTGAGTTGTATCATGGGTATTCCAAGCTTTTGGGCTATTATCCACTTACCATGCATACCATGTATGTTCTTAATTTTTGAATGGCATATTATGATTTTTCTTTTACAGAGTACCTTGAAAATCAATTCAAAAATTGTCTCCTCTGTATTTTAGTGACCTGCCAACAGGATTTCTGTGTCCTTTTTGAACATTAACCTTCATTGTTGCTTTGACTCTGGCTGCTCCTCTTCTCATTCCACTTTATAAACACTTTCCCTCTGCCGGGAAAAATACCAATTCATCTAATTAATTTGCCTTTTAATATTGATTCTGGCTTTTATATTCTGGTTTTGGAAGAACTGAAATTAGGCTGCTAATCATTTTAATGAAGGACATTCAATTCTGCTAGACAGTAGCAACTCTTTTTTGAGGTTTAGGCATCATATTGAAGAACTGATGAAGAAGTTCAAAGCTTTTCCTAGAAAAACAAATCTATTTATAACTTGTAACACTTGGAGAGTAATTTGCCTAAATTTTCCTGGACCGGCTTCTCAAATATTTGTGTGAGAGCAATCACTCCCCCTGTGAATTTAAACAAATTTCCAGGATCTACCCTCTAATATTTTTCTTTTAAAGATAAGGGTTAGGGGCCGAGGTGTTCTGTAAAAGAACTACCATGGGTAACTCTGGTGCAGGTTATCCTTAGGTTACATGAAGAAATGCTGCAGTTGAGGGCAGGCATGTCTTGGCAGTCTTTTGACGAAAACATTCAGTAGGTTTCACCTCAGTGGATGAATCATGAGAAGTTTCCAATTCTCCCAGCACCCACATGTTTACACCAATGTAGAGATTAACAATGGCAGATGCTTGGTGTTCACATTCAGGTGTAGGCAAAACTCAGTTGAATCTGGGAACGAGGAAATAAAGAATATAAAGCAATGAAAAGCCCTATATAGTTCTCCAGCTGTGCTGTCCTGAATGCCTGTATTATCCTGCAGTCTTTTCTGATGATGATATCTTGTCTGCTCTCAGAAGATTGTTTACCTGCTTTGAGCACCAAAAACCTTTGTTTACAACAAATAATCAACTCTGAAACTCCACCTGTACATCTATTATCTCATTGCTGAAAATCTGCCTGTTCAGATAATACCATACAATGTGTTTATCAAACACCATACCAACTAACAAAGCTCCCAATTTAATCATAGAAAATTCCATTTACTATGTAATCTTCTCTCAATATATCACTACATACTAAAAATGTCCTTTCTAAAGACTCTGAAGAAAACAGTCATTTGGATTTGGAACAGCATTTTAAATGACAGGAATTTTCCTGTAATGCAAAAACAGAAACTTATTCAAGGAACTGTTAATTTTGCAGGGAATTATAATAACTAGGAATTGGAGAAGGTTCACCATTTCCCGGGGACCTTTACCTTGTCAGGAGTTCTGATTATTGCTAGTGATTGGTGAAGTGCTAACAGAAACTTCAGAGGTGAGGCCTGAAGTTAGCACTTCTCAACTGAAAGACCTGAGTAGCTTGCATACATAGAGTGTAATTTTAAGTAAACCCATGCTTTCTCTGGCTAGATGCCGGGCAATGGTGGTTTCACCCAGCCCCCAAGGGCAAGCCAGGGGAGACTGTGTCCCACACTGGGCATAGCATGAGCATGAGATCTCAAAGCCTGCCCCCACAATGACATGGTTCCTCCAACAAGAAGAACATACCTCCTAATACTGCCACTCCCTATGAGCCAAGCATTCAAACATGAGTGAGTCTATGGAGCCATTCCTATTCAAACTACCACAATACCTTTGTATTCTAGCAGTATGTGTGGGTGGAGAGAAGACCTTAGACTGACAATACATTTCTAGTTTACATGCAACTACTGAATTCATATTAAGATACAATTCTATCCAAATTTTATACAAAACATTATACAATTAGTTTTCAAGAGTATCAAAAAACTACCAGTCTCTACATTCTTTCTGAAACAAGTTCCCAGAATGCTTTAAGAAAAACCACTTGCTTAAAAGTCATCAATAATACAAAAAGTTTCACGGGGTACCTGGGGATATGAAACCAGGGTTATCAATTTTTTTCATCAGAACTTGGAAAAATAATCCACTTTATAAAAATAAACCTTTGAAAATGATTAAAAGCAAAACCCACAATGTTCTTTCTGGGGTAATGATTCTGAGCAAGAACTTGTGCTACCTTGACTTGGAACAGTAACTTCTACAAATGTGGCTTTAGAATTCATTTGCTTCCCAGGAAAGATATGGCTCATATGTTTTCAACTCATCAGAGAGAAATAGATACAATGGGGAAAACACTTCTAGCATGGGAAAGGCCCCAGGCCACATCTATCACCACAGACTATGTCCAAATTGGATTCTTGGATTGATGGGTTTCAGAGCCCAAAATAAGTTCCTGGTCCTGACAAGAAGACAGATGAAGGAATGGAAAAGACATAAACAAGATAATGTCATAAATTATGGCACTATCCCAAAAATTTTACAATGTTCCCTGTAAGAACGTAACACAAGGGACTTTCACAGATGTTTTCTCTAAGGGAGGGTACACATCCCCATTTCATTTTTATCAGGGCAAGTCCAGTGACATGTTTTGATTATATTTGAATATGACTAAGACATACTCGAGATACCTGAGTAGATATGTAAGAGCCACAGTCTCGTTTTGGCTTGCTTATGCTTATAGAGTGACATATACCAAAGAGAAACTGTGCTCAGCCTGGATTCTGGAAGCAGATCTTCACACTTTTCCATAGCTTATTGGAAATATAAGGTAAGTTTTTGTTGTTACAGCACTATTGTTTGGGAGATCTTTTTTTACTTGGGAGCAACTCAAATCTGACGAAAACAAAATGGTTAGCTGGAGAAACTTACAACCAAGAAAACAGATAACAAGCTAAACAAGTTACTGATTGGCTGTTGGCTACTCTGAGCGTCTCCCCTCCAGATGGCTTGATCTCTGTCTTTGGCCTCTGAGTTCACACAGGTGAACTCCTGCAGCTTAGCGAATGTTTTGCCCTCTGGGTGAAAGCTGCCAAAGCTGCCATGAGTCTGCCCTTGAGTTTCAAAAGCCCCCATGATAAGTAGACACATAAAGATGAACGTGAATGGCTTTAGCAGGCTTGCAGGCACCACCTTCTTAGTGAGGGTCAATACCATCTCTTGTAAAAGAAGTCATGAGAACTCCAAGTTTGGAAACAAGTAGGGCTTTGATAATACATCAAAAATCAATTGTAAAGGGCCAATAAAAATAGTTAGGGCTTCAGGGAAAAGCAAATCAAAACAACCTTGAGATCCCACCTCACACCAGTCAGGACGGCTAAGATCAAAAACTCAGGTGACAGCAGATGTTAGCCAGGATGTGGAGAAAGAGGAACACTCCTCCATTGCTGGTGGGATTGCAAGCTGGTACAACCTCTCTGGAAATCAGTTTGGCAGACCCTCAGAAAAATGAACATACTACTACCTGAGGACCCAGACATTCCACTCCTGGGCATATACCCAGAAGATGCTCCAACATGTAATAAGGACACATGCTCAACTATGTTCATAGCAGCCATATTTATAGTAGCCAGAAGCTGGAAACAACCCAGATGTCCCTCAACAGAGGAATGGATACAGAAAATGTGGTACATTTACACAGTGGAATACTACTCAGCTATTAAAAACAATGACTTCATGAAATTCGCAAACAAATGGATGGAACTTGAAAATATCATCCTGAGTGAGGTAACACAGTCACAAGAGAATGAACATGGTATGTACTCACTGATAAGTGGTTATTAGCACAAAAGTTTGAAATACCCAAGAGTCACTTCACATCAACAGTAGGGCTGAGTGTTAGGTCCCAGATGGAGGAGTTGGAGAAGGGACTGAAGGAGCTGAGGGAGTTTGCAGCCCCATGGAGGGAGCAACAGTGTCCACTGGCCTGACCTCCTGATGCTCCTGGAGACTAGTTCACCAACCAAAGAATACACATGGAGGGACCCATGGTGCTGGCCACATATGTGGCAAAAGAGGGTCTTGTTAACCATCAGGGAGATGAGAGGCCCTTGGGCCTGAGGGTGTTAGATGCCCCAGTATAGGGGAATGCCAAGGAAGGAAGACGAGAGTGGGTGGGTGGGGGAACACCCTCATAGAGGTAGGGGAGAGGGAGGGGGTAGGGGAGGTTCCAAAGGGGAGATCTGGAAAGGAGGAGACATTTGAAATGTAAATAAAGTATCAAAAAAAAAAAAAAAAAGAAATTCTGTATTCACAGTTGCATGTAAAAGTAATGTAAACTCAAATTAAAAAAGAAAAGAAAAGAAAAAAGAAATAGGTAGGGCTTTGTAAACCAATTCATATCTTTCCCAATTATTCAAGGACATCATTGTACCACTAGCAACAGTCATACACAACATGAAATGTATACTAGAGGCTCTGTGCAAAGGAAAATTTAAAAAATAAAACTGATGACTGGTTAGATTTAACCCATGACTGGAATTTTAATGACTCTTGATTTAGTAGAAAAGAAAATTGAACTATGTCCACCTAGTTTATATTTAGGAATTTGATATCATTAAAGGGAAGGGTTGCCTACACACCCCACTTAGAAAACTTTTAAATGGCTAGGCCAACTTAAGCAACAAGCTTACCAGTACGAGAACTACCCCAAGGAGCCATTTAGAAAGTTTAATGGCATATGTTACATCATCAAACCCATTTCTCAGCAGACATCTTGGACTGGGGGAATGTGCACACTTAATGCAGTCTGAAGATTTTAGGAACACTAAGGGTTGAGGGGCTGAGACATACAGTGGAAGTCATGAATGTAGGTCCTGAGAGAAGAGAAACACGGAGAAGAGGAGCCAATGTCTACAGGCAGTCATCATCTCACTCCGCTTCACTGTTGAGTGGAGACACTCATTGTACACCAAGCTCAGGAGGAATGTTAGGTCTGAGCAAGTCCGGAAGGTGACCACGAGTCGATCCGGGAAAGAAACACCAGAGCAAGGAACAACTCAGTGTGTTGTGATTAATTTTTTTCTTTTGGAGAAAAAGATATTTTTGTTATTCTCAGAATATAGTTTATGTTTTTGTTGTTTTTAAAAAAGTAAACAATAAATGAGTTAATTTTTTTCATTCATATATTTGAATGACATGTTCTCGGTAGGTTTGAAGGTGAGTTTTATGGTAAACATAACCAGGGTATTCTTCTGGGATTCTTTATAAAGAAGACTACACTTAGATGGTCAGGTACTGATCTTAAACTTAGAGTGAGATTGCGAATGGCCTGAGAAGCATTCTGCCACTGTAAAACCTGTTGCAGGAAATATAAAAAACGACTAGCAATATCCCGCACTAAGCCTGGCACCATCGGGTCACACGGCATCAGCAGGGTGTTCTCATCTAAGCAGAATGTTCTCATCTAGTTCTCTGGCCCGGAGCTCCTGAACCATCTCCACCCAGCTCTCCAAGTTCCCACTGGAGAGTCACTACCACACTAGCCCCATACTTCAAAACCCCATGGCCTCTTGTGGGGCACACCTGGCAAACCCACGCTGTACCTTACTCTCTGGAACCCAGTCGAATCGCCGCATGCAGGAAAACACCACACAAACTTAGTTTAAAAACAATGGTAACTCAATCTCTGGTCACAACAACTAGAATCCTAACCTTGTAAGCCATATTAAATCTAAATCCTCAGGTGGTGAATCCTGACAGATCCGCTATTGAAACCAGAAGACACTGGTAGCTACATCTAGTAGCTACATCTTGTCCTTTCGCTATCCCTGACCAAAAGCCCCTCTCTCCTCTTCCTCCATCCAATCCAGAAGTCCCGCCTATTCACCCAGTGATTGGTCCCTTTATTAATTCGGGGGATGTTTCACAAGAAGTCACCTGAGTACAGTGACTCATTCCTCATTCCAGACAACGCCTCCTGGGAAGATGGAACTAACATCAAAATACAAGTAGCTCCAAGGCCATCCACAACACTTCCCCCTTTCTGTACTAATAACAAACAAAACTTTTCTTTTGAATATAAGTTGAGCACAATTATTACCATGTTGTAATTTAGAAAGTAAAAGATAGACCTAACACCCAGTCCATTTTTGTCAATAAAATAGAACACTGTCGTCTATCCTAACTTAAAAGACTTGTAATTCTACACCTGACTTATGTCCTGGCTTTAGATTGTATGCCATCCGAACACCATCCTCTCAAATCTGCTCTCTCAAAGTAAATAGCCTGGGTTGGCTGTGAGACTATAATAAGTAGTCTTTCAAATCCGAGAATGACCAACATAAACTGAAAATATGTAGGAAGCCCAACACAGCTTCCAGAACTGAGACAATTGTAGAGACAGCTGCCTACCCATACAGCCCCAGTAAGTCAGGAAGTTGGAGCATCAGTCTTCAGCCTTCTGGCCCAGGACCATCTGACAGACCTTTGAAAAACAGGAATTATTAAGAACTAGACTATTCTGTCTCAGCACATCTAAATTGTTTCCTCTCAAGGATAGTACAGGTCTGCAGGAGAAATTGGCAATTTCTGCCCAGTGGTCACCTAGCCACAAAGTACAGTCTCACCTGGAGTGGGAAGCTGTTAGGAGCAGACTTGTCTCAACAACAAGTGATAAATAACATTAAATGTCACATTCTGTGGGTTTCTGATGTTTTTGAAAACCAAATATCTATGTAAAGTAATCTGGACCATTCTCAATTAACTATTCTCAGCTATTTCTAATTAAATATCTTGAAAACTCCTAACAATAAACTCAGAGCCATGAATTTGTTATCTGGCCCTTAATTCACAGGCTGAATCATCTCACATCAGTTTATAATAACAGTTATAGAAAGACTGGGTCTAAGTCCTGCACTTTTAAAATTTTTGTATCAATAGAAGAACGTTACACCAATGAAAACCTAGATTCTACATCATAATAAGTTCTGTACCAAAATAAGAAATTATGACTTCAACTTCTGCCTACAGGAAATAGGTAGTTTTTACTTGTTAAGCTCTCTGCCTAGAGCAGCCATCTTGTTATACCATCTATCTGTTCGGCTCTCTGCCTGGAGCCACAGACATTTATTTTATTAATACCTGTTCTAATATCTATCTGTTGAGCTAAAATACTATATGTGCCTATTCTTAGGCCTTTTCTATTTAGCGATGTAGGACAATAATCCAAAATTCCCATGGAGCCCACATTAGACAGAAGTTGAGTACCCTGTAAGACATATTAGAGCAATATATTTTTATACCATCTTTAAAGCAGTTAATTCAAGCTTTCACTAATTATCTGCCTATAGGAAGCAGGTTGTTTTTACTGGTAAAGCTCTCTGCCTAGGGCCACAGACATTAATAATTAATAGCTGATCATAGCAGATAACTATCTATTAATTATCTCAGTGAGGACAGCTTTATTTGCTAATGTTATATTTTTGGTCTGAGGTTTTATTTCATCTTAAAACTACTTTTGCTAAAAGTTTAAACAAGCCCTGAATTCTGTTGCCTTTCCGGTGCTCTTACTTCTCCATGCTAAAACTTTGCTGGTGTAACCTTTGAGTAGAGTGAAAGTAAAGACTTCGTTTGGTGAGATACAATAGTCTAGATTTGAAATATATGACCTAGGATTGGTTCCCTTTATTGTAGATAGAAATTACACTCAAATTAACAATTGATTCTGAGTAGATAGGAGAAACTGATATGATACAATATACTGATTAGTGTATATTTAATTTTAAAAAGCTTTTAGCTATTAATATATATGCTTTATTTCTTGCTCATAAAAGGAAAATCTCTTTTTTTCTGCATTGAGTCTATGAGAAAATAAGGAATATGAAGAAGCAAAACAAACCCTGCCGTGAGGTAGCCCAGGTCTGCGGGCTGGTTTTGCTATTCCCTTCTCCATGAGCTTTGTCCAGCCAGCCAGCATCTCTGCCCTTCATTCTCCTCCATAGCACACTGAAAGAGAATCCACCATGCAAACAGCCAGTCAAAAACTAAATGAGGATGCATTTGAAAATACTAAGCTTACAATATTGAGACCAAGAATGTCCATTCTAGTCCCTTGACACAATTTGACTGATAGCATTCTAGAAACTATGAAGTTTTTTCCCATTCCTATGAGTGTTTAATCATTTTACAAAGCGTTTAAGTCTCTCACAACCATATACTTGTCAATATATTCCTATTATAGTACCATGAATTTTAGGAATACAGAAGAGTCATATTCATTAAGTAAAATTCCATTACTGACTCAAGTCCTAACATTAAAATGCAAATGAACTTTGCATTATACCAAACACTTAAAGGGGCTTTTATTTTCACATTAATTTAAAGATCACTCTTTAGAGAGTTATCTTGCTTTCATAAATCTGAGAACAAAAACCAAATGTCTTCTGGTGGCGCAGAGTAAGGGCTGGGACAGCTCAGAAAGCTGGGGGAGGAGAAGGGGGGGAAGGAGAGGAAGAGAGGGACTTCCTTTTCTGGTCCCATCTATTTGATGTTCTGCAAGCTTTTACTTTTATAGGCATGCTCTTCCTTAGATTAGGAAATTTTTCTTCTATGATTTTGTTGAAAATATTTTCTGGACCTTTGAGCTGGAAATCTTTTCCTTCTATTTCTATCATTCTTAGCTTTGTTTTTTTTCATAGTATCCCAGATTATGCGAATGTTTTGTATCAGGAACGTTTTAGATTTAATATTTTCTTTGACATATATATCTATTTCCTTCACCGTATTTTCAGTAGCTGAGATTCCGTCTTCTATCTCTTGTAATCTGTCAGTGATGCTTACATCTGTAGTTCCTGTCCATTTACCTAGATTGCCCATTTCCCAGAATTCCCTCAGTTTGTGTTTTCTTTACTGGTTCTATTTCCATTTTTATGTCTTGAACTGTTTTATTTGTTTCCTCAACAGTTTGTTTTGCTTTTTTCTTGGCTTACTTTAAGGCATTTATTTATTTCTTCCAATTGCTTGAGTTTTCCTGAATTTCTTTAAGGGATTTATTTCCTCCTTACCTCAGTCATAAAGTTTAAGATCCTTTTCTTGTGCTTCCATTGTGTTGTTGTATTCAGGGCTTGGTACAGTAGGGCAGCTGGGTTTGGTGTTAGCATTATGCCTTAGTTGTTGTTTCTCATGTTCTTATGCTGCCTCTAGACATCTGGGCTTGGAGTAATTAAAGATCTAGGTACCATTTCTGGGTTTGTCTTTGTTGGGTGTTTTGATCCTTGGTTTCTGTTTCCCTCTCTGGTCTTCTGGTCTGTGTGGCCTCTGGTGGAGTGGGGAGTCTCCACCCCAGTTAGAGTCTAGGGAAAGGCAACTAGGGAGGCACAGGACTGGTGATAGGATGGGGGATGCTGAAATCATGAGAGTAGGGGAGTTTGGCCTGCAAGCATCTTCTCTGCACTTCTCCTAGTCTGCTTGGTCTCTGGTAGAGTAGGTTGAAGGCTGGGACCAGGCAACCAGGAAGGCACAGGAATTGGGGATATGGTGGTAGGATGCCAAAATAGTGAGATAGTGGGGGAGTTTGGCAGGCTGGCATCCTACCTGGACTTCTCCCAGTCTACGAGGTCTCTTAGTAGGGGAGTTTGGCCCATGATTAATTATAACTGGGAACATCCCAAAATGATAGTGGTCTGTAGGAAACTATATAAATAGTAAATAGTAGCACTTTGGGCATCAAGAATTCTAACAAAAGTTTATAAGTGGTGGTGTTTGTCTCATTGGGCTAGAGAATCACTTTCAAAAAGACTTCATTGTGTGGCTGGTGCCTGCCTTTCTGACATCATTTACTCTCCTCATAATGCCCTGCCCTTCATAGACTATCCACATGGCTTGGGCTTCTCTACTATGGTGCTTTCAGAATACTTACACCTCTTAAATAGCAGTTGGTGTCCAAAGGCAGGAAGCAAGAATGCAAGGCTAGTTAAGAGTGATGACTGAAGCTGGTATGAACCACTTCTACATTGTATTAGTCAGTGTAGTTATTAAGACCTGCCAAGATTAAAGAGTTGAAGATATGGACTCTACCTCATGGTGTGATGTGGTAAATTCACACCACAGAATAAAATGTAGCACAGAGGCTATTACAGTTTTCTTGGGAAATCAAAATGTACTACGTGTTTAATTAGTGTCTGAGACCAGGTGTTTAATATGAAAGAACAAAATCTTCCTTTTTGTGTAAATTCCTGTTTGTATAAAAGCTTTGATATTTTATTGGCCATCATGGGAATGATCAATAGCTCTTTAAAAAACATGGAATGATGGCTACATACCACTGCTGGTAATCTGAACTCCATTGTTCTTTTTAAGAGGAAGACAATTTCTCTGTTCCATTAAGATTAATGTCTGGGCTTCCCAGCCTGAAGTCTTGATCTCGGTTTTGTGTAATTGGCTGTCCCGCGCTACCGTCTCGCCAGCAAGAACGACGTGGCACACAAAGGATCCTTCTGCAGTAAAGCTTTAATGCATCTTGAGAGGGAGAGCATAAGCTTGCCAAGAATGGAGACCCCGAACAACAGAACGCCCGTCCCTTATATAGGTCACAGCGCTTGCCTGGAACATGGAGCTTCCCCATTGGCTCCCGCACATCAGGCCAGATGCCGCCACGAGAGAGGCTGAGACTCTGAGGTGGAAAATTACCAGGTACATGCACCCTAGCCTATTTACAACTTGTCCTCGGCCGGATGTAAGCGCCATCTTGTAATGGCGAATGTGGGTGCGACTCGGGCGGCTCCCCACATCTCCCCCTTTTCATTTCTGTAAGCAAAGTAGGACACTCTTAAGAGGGCGGAGACAGAGGTCAAATCCCCTGACCAAAAGGCTGGGCCTTGTACAGGAGACCACCCCTAAGCTCATGCGCGCCCGAGGTCTTCCTGACCCGCCCAGTGCCGTTTTTTAGAGGGAGGGAAACTAGGGCACTCAACCCTCATGTAGATGACATATCTCCCAAGGCGGCCCACAATGATGACCGCCTTGTGCGATGCTTTGCTCAACATCCCTCAAGAGCTGCTCAGACCAAACACTCTACCCAGTGCAATGAGACTAGACTTGCGGGTGTGCAAGAACTGGCTGGCTGGCGACCTACTGCTATTGCTTAAGCATGGACAGCCAAACACGGGCCGAGGCTCCTTGTTCTAAGGCAACAAGCGCCTGCGCAATGACCACCTTGTCTCTTTTAGTCTGGGCCCTGAGTTTGCAGATGAGCCATAGGAGCAACACCAACCCACAGCAGAGTGCTGCTCCAAACAATCCCACCCCCACCCATTCCTTGAAATAAGAAATTGCCGAGGAAATCCATGAAGAGAGGCCCTCTGTCAAGGACAGGTCAAGACGGGTGGAGTTGATCTGAATAATTGCTGTCCGCAGTTCTCGCAGGGTTTCATCAAATTTAAGGGTCCAATTCTGTAGCATATACTGTGAAAGACTTTTAGACAGGTTAGCTGCTTTTGTAAATCTGTCATATTGTATGGAAGTAACACAGAGTCCTGGCAACTTTTGTTCACAGCCTAATTGGGCTAGCTGTCAAAGGACATCCAGTTGTTCTTGAATAAGATCAATGCGCTGGTTAACCAGCATTAGGTCCCCCTGGACTTGAGTATTGGCGGATACCTGTCTGTCTAGAGCTAAGGTGGCAGCTGCAGACAACTCATTAATGGTATTGGCGGTCTGCCTCGTTCCAGAGAGCGCAAGGGCCGACGCAGTGATGGCCCCTGTAACCGCAGCCGCTGCCACCACACCTATGATAATGGCAGAGATACCAAAGTCTCTTTTCTGCCTGAATACGGTCTGATCCGCCGCAAAAGGACCTTGGCCAGTTAACATATCAAAGGTCCAATCTCTCTGTCTAGGGGTCGGTGCCGTAGCATTGGCTCTGGCTTGAGCTTGTGCAGCTTCATGCCATAAAGCCTTCCACTCCATATATTGGCCCATTGTAGGGAGCGCAGCCTTGGCCAGCATCTGCCAATCGGCGGGAGTCATGGACGCCCCGGCAAATCTCTCTAACATTACTATAGTAAAATTAGCATTTACCCCATACTTTCGGACCGCTTCAGCCAGGTCTTTAATTTGGCTGTACTCTACAGGGGCATGAACTCGCCCTCCACCATCTACCTCGAAAACTGGAAAAGTGGCTTGTACCTTTCTCCTAACCTTGTCAGAGAGAAAAGAAAAGGAGTTGGGGCACGTCTCATAAGGGGGAGGTGCAGAAGGCACGGTCCGTGTAGGGGCCAAAGAAGGCGGCCGCTTCATCTGCCCATTGTGGGGCGGCCAATCTTCCTCATACCGTGCCGCTTCCTCTTCTAGCTCTGACTCCTCACTAGAGCTAAGGGGGTCAGTGTCTGAAGTTTCCAATTGAAGAGCCTCAAGGTCTTGAACTGGGTAGAGGCTCTCCCCCCTTCTTTTTACTTTTTTCTTGGGTATGAGAATCATTTTTCTGCCCACAGCCTTGTCGGGGGGACAGTTTTTTCCCATTTTGTCTTTAATCACTCCCTCGTCCTTAGACTTAACAGGAGGTCCTTTTTCCTTGCTGAGATTTTGGGTACCCATCCTCTCACTCCGTTCGGATTCTGACATGGTGTCCTGGACCCTTTCAGGGGTGATTTGCCCCTCCCTTACAGCATCTACACAGGCCTCACCTTGTTCGCAGCAATACAAAGACAGTAAAACCAAAATGAGGGCACTTAACACAATTAGCAAGGCTTCAACATCGTTAGACCAAAAAGGGGGCAATCCCAAGTCAAGACCCAGGGTCAACATGCCTTTCCGAACCTACCTCCCTGCAGTTCTGAATCCTCCCTGTTTCCAGGGGGTCTCCAAAGGTGCTTGACGATGACAAAGTTCCTGGGTTTCGGCACCAGATGTCCCGCGCTACCGTCTCGCCAGCAAGAACGACATGGCACACAAAGGATCCTTCTGCAGTAAAGCTTTAATGCATCTTGAGAGGGAGAGCATAAGCTTGCCAAGAATGGAGACCCCGAACAACAGAACGCCCGTCCCTTATATAGGTCACAGCGCTTGCCTGGGACATGGAGCTTCCCCATTGGTTCCCACACATCAGGCCAGATGCCGCCACGAGAGAGGCTGAGACTCTGAGGTGGAAAATTACCAGGTACATGCACCCTAGCCTGTTTACAACTTGTCCTTGGCCGGATGTAAGCGCCATCTTGTAATGGCGAATGTGGGTGCGACTCGGGCGGCTCCCCACAATTGGCTTTCTTTAATCCCTCTGTCACTCCCCCTATCTCTTCCTCGCTTCCTTTTGCTTATTCTTACTCCTCCCTCCTTCCTTCCTGTCTTCCTTCTCTCCTTTCCTTTTCTTTCTCTCTTTCCCTTTCTTGTTCTGTCTTCTCTGGGTGCTAAGGACTGAACATAGGTTCTTGGGTGTGCTGAATGACTGCTATGTCCCTGGGCTTCACACCCAGCCTTCTGTAGCATTGCTTTGACTCCTTAGAACT
This sequence comes from Rhynchomys soricoides, assembly GCA_019843965.1. Lineage (NCBI taxonomy): Eukaryota > Metazoa > Chordata > Mammalia > Rodentia > Muridae > Rhynchomys > Rhynchomys soricoides. The sequence goes on from JADRCH010000077.1 coordinate 9,279,644, forward strand.
AGTATAATCGCTAGGATTCTGGTGCATAAGTATTTTGCCAACCTTGCTTTCAATACAATGGCAGTATTTCTATCACCCAATTAAAGTAATATAGTAAACAGAGCTACAGATATGGCTGTAGTTAATCCTAAAACTTTCCTTCTTTACATATGCTGAATAATTTGAAACTTTACACTGAGAAGTTGCATGTCTAAAAGGCTGAATGCTAAAGTAACAGTTATCCCAGGCATGATGCAGCTATGCCTCTTATTTCCTTGTTTTACAATGACTGATCCCAGTAATCATTTACCGTGTCACATGGTAAATTACATGAGGCTAATGTAAGGTCTGAGGATATGAAAACTAAGCTGGGAGGATCTAAGGAAATGTCTTAAGATGTTTAAATGTAAGTTATAGAGATCCAAGGATGTGAAAGCTTAAGTTGTAAGAGTCTAAGAAGAAAATGCAATTCATAAAGGCATAAAAAAGTCACTTAAGTTGGATAAATAATGAAACCTGTTTCAGCTCTCTTTCCCTCTCTCTGTTATTTTTTACTTTAAGACTTAGAAAGTTCATATTTTTAACATTAATCAATGGTGTTTCGATAAGCTATTAATCTACCTCTGGTATGCACTCACTACTATAATCATAATCACAAGCTCAAGATTTTAAATTTCCCTTGGTTGTCTTTTAAGTATATACTTAAAGGTGCTTCTCATTGTGCTAAAAAAAAACACCTGTCAAATCTGTATACACCCAGTCTTAGGACAGAGGAAAGAGTGTTCATACTTTCAACCCCAAATCATTTTGGGCCACCAGACTTCAACTAAGACTTCAAGGCATGAGTCTACTACCTCTTCTATGATGTGAATCTCAGTACAGATTACAAACAATGGTAACGATAACATATCTAAAACTTACCTGTTCTTGTAAACTTAAAAAATTTTTTGAAAGCTTCAGAAAACCAACTTGAATTACCCCTCATGTGTCAAATGGACTCCAGATAAGTACTGTCAACTAATAGTCTGTTTTCCCACTTGCCTTTTCCACTTATTCTTGAGGGTGGAGTTCTGTTCTGCCCTGTTTTGGGAATCCCCTTCCCCAGTCATCATGACCATGAGTCTAAAATTTTCAAATTTACACCTAAGGAAAAAAAATTCCTCTAAACTCCCTAACTTTATCTTCTGTCCCTAATATGTAACTGTTTCATCAACATGCCAGCTTCCGGTGTTCCCTCAAAATCTACATCCTGGAAAGGTTCAGAGTGGCTAGTATTCAGTGGTCCAGCCTCACAGACTACTCTAACTGCTGCCTCCCTGTCCTCAGATGGTCCTGCAGAATCTGGACTGTGGCTAAAACAACCTGCTCTTCCAGGATGTGGTCAACATCCCAAGCTCTCTTAGATCCCCAAAGATGTCAATGCTCCCAGACATCAGGACACAGTCTAAAGGGTATGGCACCCCCATTCCCACCTCACTAGTTATCCCTTCCTAAATGGGAGAAATGTTAGCCCCACCTTGCCTTCAATGACCCCGTACCAGCAGCTAAGTCATCACTAGCCACTAAATGGAACACTCATACCCTTTAAAAGGACTCTGTTATCAGAGCCAGCTCTGAGTCTCCAAGGCTCTCTGTCTTTGTCTCTCTTGTTCCACTTTGAGGTTGCCTTTACCCTCCCCTAAAAAATCCCTTGAGTGAGATCTGTTGCATAGTGTGACTTTTGCAGCATATCCTGGCTCTAACCCACCAAGGTACTCTACCACAAAACCTAACAATTGCTGTATTTTTAACTTTTCCATGTGATAAGATTGTATATGGCATTGTTATTTTTTATGCTTTAAGTAGCTCGTGTAGAAAATATCACTGGCTACATGTTATGCCTATTTGTTAAATTTTCTGTTGTTTCATTATTGGTTTTTATAACATTATTTTTGGCTCTCTGTGTACTTTATCTTTTAAATTCAGGGCCAGTTGCTACATTTGAAAAATTACCGAAGCAATTTAAAGTCTAAAATAAAATTATCTCTTTCCAAAATAAAATTTACATTTGTGTCTGGCAGATAGCTGAGACAAAAGCTAACCTTAATCCAATTAAGTATTGAGGTGATTTAAGCAGTCTCAGTCCTGTTAAGGCCTGAGCTTATTCTATTCATCCTAACTACAGCATTGGGAGCTTCAATATAAAGCCTAGGGAATTCCAAGCCACCTCTCCTTAGATTACACTGTGGCTCTGTACATCAGTGTTGTTTAAATATATGTACACCAGTATTTAAATGTATGTACACCAGTGTTTAAATGTAGGTTACACCAGTGTTTAAATGTATGTTTAAATGCTGAGAGCTCAAATTAACTCCTCAGCCTCTGAACCATTGCTGATTAACTTATGACCCTCGAAGAAAAACATCAGACTTGCTACTCTGAAATTTTATCTCTAGGGATTCTGTCTAGGGATTTATTTCTGCCTTTATAGTTATCTGCGTACATCTGTTAAAAATAGTCTTAAAACATTCTTAGCTGTTCTTATAGCTGCAAAATTAGCTCAGATAACCTAATTGACAAAGCAAAGTACATATTTTCTTTCTTCCCTTCTGACTGTCTGTCTGTTTGACTTTTGTTTTCTTTCTTTCTTTTTTATTTTGTTTGGTTTGTTTTCCTCTCAAACTTTGCAGCCTTGGGTGCCCTAGAATTTGCCTCAGAACAGGCTGTCCTTGAACTCACAGAGATATGCCTGCCTCTGCCTCCCAAGTACTAGGATTAAAGGCACATGCCACCATTGCCTAGCTCAAAGTACATATTTTCATCATTTAAAATTGGATTATATGTCTCCCTTGGTTAAATTTGAAATGAATTTTATATCTGCTTAAGCTTATAGAATTATTAGTTTATTTTTTTCTAGTTTTCAAATATGTAAATGTCATACACAGATAATGTCCTGATTAGTTATTCTGTTTTGTTTTGTTTTGTTTTATCAATTTGACATAGAAGGGGTTATCTGGGAAGAAGGATCTGCACTGAGAAAATGCCACGATTAGACTGGCTTGTAGACAAGGCAGTGGAGGTAGTTTCTTAATTAGAGATTGATGTGGGAAAGTACAGTCACTGTGGGTCACCAATCCCGGGGTTCTGGGATGCATAACCAAGGTAGAAGAATGTGAGCAGACCTTCATGAAAGCATTTTCCATGGTCCCTGCCTCAGTTTCTACCTCCATGATTCTGCTTTGAGTCGCCTCAGTGATGAACTGTTTTGTGGAAATTAATATGAAATAAACCTCTACCTTTCAAGCTGCTTTTGGTCACAGTGTTTTATCACAGCGCTAGAAAGCAAACTAGGACATAGGTTCAACAAATTATTTTATATTGTCCATTCAAGACAATGATCAATAAGATAAAGAATTTAAAGAAAAAATATGTTATTTAGAGATTTTGTCAATATTCTCAAAAATGATTTTTGTTACCTGGTGGAATACATAATCTTGATTTGTATGGAAGATACACATAAACTGAAGGCTATTAGTATTACATACAAATATCTCAAGACATGTATTAGTTCCAAGTATAGCATAAATATTTTAAAGAGGGAGAAAAATAAGAATGTTCAGAAATTAATTAACTGTTCAAGGCTTAAAGTAAGCACACATTATGAATAATTCAAAGAAATGAAAAACATTATTGTATTATTCAAGACATTTTCCAACAAGTATTAAGATAAGACAGTTGGCATATTAAACATGAATCATTTTGAAATTTTTGAGAAGTAAATATCACTCATTAAATTTATATATTTAATATATATTTTAAAACAAGCATCATATGGGAAAGATAAATTGATTAGAAAGTCTGATAGGCTTTCTAATCAATTAGAAAAATTGATTAAAGGCAAAAATTGAATAAAATTTAAAGATTCACATACAAAATCTTTGATGCAAGTCTCTGAGAAATTTTTAGAGGCATTCATGTATTAGACACAATTTTCTTCGTGTCAAAGCAAAGAAGGAAATCACATCAGTTTCAAAGTTCACAGTTTCACAAACAGTTATTTCTAATTCACCAACAAACCAACATTTTAGGGGATGAACAAATGAGAAAAATATACACTATTCATCCTTTTTTGGAAGCCACTTACATGAATGTTTATATTAAAATAACTGATTCATTCTGGAGCAGGAGCAACAAGACACCAGTGATGCAGAAAGTAAGTGCTAAAATGAACCCTGCAGACAGTCACATGACCGATTTTTAGGTTTTTTTATTGAGCAGATGCTCTAGGCCAGGCAGCAAGTGAAACTAAATATTCCTAGTCTGGTGAGAAATACACAAGTAATCTTACAGTAGTATGAAATCATAGCAGAATTACACAGATGGATTCCTGTGAGCGTATGTCCCAGCTCTTCCTCCAAGGAATGTGAAAAGTAGGCAGTTTTAGCATATGAATTACATTCTCCTGGGCTCCAGGAGGACTGAGCACAGAAGAAAGCCTATAAATAACCAGATGAGGAAGTGTAAGGTGGAACAGTGGAGTGGCGTAGAAGACAAGACTACAGAGAATGACCACAATCAAATGATGTTCCACTTGGATGTCACCATATAGCTAGTAGGAAGTTCCTGTCAATGACTGACAGGAAGATGGTGATAAAACTAGTCAGGTGTTAGAAAGATAATTTTAGGACTTTGAATTATAAAGTGTTAACCCTCAAAGCAGGTAAGGCATTTAAAAAGGTATTGCCCTTTTTAAAGCTTAGAAAACAAATGGTGGATATCTGGGTTAAACTGCTTGAAACTGGCATGAAAGAAAAAATATTAAGCATTTAGGAATGCTTCGATCCGTTGGGTAGCACAAGGAATGAAGACATAAGTTATAGAATACTGTCAGTTAGCCTTGGTTAGTCTTGGATTTCAGACCTAACAACCTGGACCAGAGAAATAGGAACTATCACCATGGAGTTTCACTACTGACTAGATGGTCTTGGACTGGAAGAGATTGCAAAAAGCTCAACATGACTTACAGTGGTCAATATAAAACAGTCAGTGGTAGAAAAGACATTAAAAAGGAAGGCTAGGGATGTGTGGCCAGAGGGAAATACATTTCTGTTTTTTTGTTGTTGTTCTGATTTGCTAGAATTGTGCATTATTTTGCTGAAAAATATTCCACAAAGTTAAAATATTTTCTTGTACCTTTTGACTATTTGCTAAAGTTTCCAAAAAATGACAGATGGTCAGATAAGAGTAATGTAGATGACTTGTTTTGTTTCTTTAAAAAAAAAAAAATTGCAGCCCCTTTGTAGCATGGAACAATATGTCATATTATGCTACATTTGTGAAGAAATGTATAATCAGGAGAACATTTCAACATAGAATGCTAAGTGGAGGGCACAGAATAAAGCACACATGCTGCGTGAATGCCAAAGTAATATGCTTCCACTCCCTGCCAAGTGCTCAGATGTTAGCCTATGTGAGTAGACTCATCATGAGTGTGAAAAGCAGTTATGCTAAAGAAACAGCCAATCAATGGAGTGGAACCAGGGAGAAGAGGCAGCTTCATGAGATTCAAGAAGCACACAAAGTACTGAGTATGTGAAAGCTGAAATAAGATTTCAAACACACACACACACACACACTCACACACACACACACACACACATACACCAGGGTAACAGAAGCAGTAATTAAGTGTTAAAAAGTCTTTCTACTCTGCCCAGCTGCCCAGAGGAGATTCTCCAGCATGTTGATCTGCCTGTATGTTCTCCAAAGTTCCAGGATTGGAACTGCATGCTTCTCAAGTTGTGATTCATGCTGGGGTGACATTTTAAATTATTCATCTGCAGTTGAGTTAACCATGCCCTTGTAAGTAACTGCAACCCATACTGCTGTAAGTAATCCCAATACGTCATTGGCTATTCAAGTTGTACCAAGCTGCCCTTGGTTATATGTCTGGGGCAGATAAACATTTGTTCACATTTCCATAGGAAAAGTCTCACAAATTATTGCTGTTGAATTTGCGCACAGACATGCGCACACACACACACACACACACACACACACTCACATAGCTCTTATATTTTAATTAGTGAAAAACAGCATTAAAATCTCAGGTCAATTAAATCATTTACTTTCCTGTTTAGCAAATAATTGATAAGCACCTATACTATACTTGAAATACAGATTTTAAGGTAATTCAAAGTGTAGTTTTTAGTTTATGGAAATAGAGTATAACTGAAAAATTATATTTTCACAGGAAAATATTAGAAAAGTAAACGTATAACATATGTTCACACAATTTTCTACCGATAGACCCAGGACTCTGAAGTACAACGTAACTATTTTACAGAGCCTTACTGGTTTATTTATCAACAGTATCCTTATTTTGTCTGAAATACCAGGGGGACAACTACTGTCTTGTGAATCCTATGAGGATTAGGGCTCATATTTGGAGCAATCAACCTAAAAGTATGCAAACTGTTAATAAGGTAAATGTACAAGTAGATTGGGATGGATGAATGGATGTGGTACCCTGAGGAATGGTCATTACAGAAAGTGAAACATACCAAGGGTCTGCCAGACAGTTTAAACAGGAGAAAACAACATACAAACTTAGGAACAAAACAGAGGAGAAAGAAAGCATCTGACAGAAATCAGGGGTGTAAAATAGGCCACAGTGAGTGATTCAATTATGCAAATAAGGATGGGGTAAATAATACATTTTTAAATTTTGTTGATAAGACATCTCACAGTTGGAGATGCCTACTTCCCAAAAGTCCTAAATTAGAAGTTCATGTCTAGAGTGTCATAAAAGTTAAAGAATAGTTGCATTCATCAGTAAGAATAAGGGTCAAATTTATCCAATGCTAACAACATGGATTTATTAATTAATATTTATTAATTATTTTTAATGGAATGAATCAATTTTACTTCACAAATAAAGAGAATTAAGCACTAAGAAGATGGGTAAGAATCTTACAGGTAGTGAAGAGTGGGCAGGGGGAATGGAGCATGAGCAGTCGTTCTTCTCAAACCAGATGAATCATGCACCTGAGATTCATGCTACTTTCTATCTGGTACAGTTGAGAGTCTCCCCCAAACAACCTTTAGATAAAATGAAGGCCAAGTTTGAGCATACGAACCTACTATCTTACATGAAGTTCTTTACACAGCTCTTATTTTAGCATAGGAGGCATAATATAGGTCACAGCCTTTCCGCATCATTGAGTGCTGTCAGTATGACAGGTCAGAAGGTCTTGGCTGTGTGATTTTAACCCACCAGGGTAGAAGCATAAGTTATCAATGTACATCACAGATCTAAAATAGATTTTCTTAAGTTTATTTGATAATTATGTATTTCTGAGATATTTGAGAAAGAAAAGAACACTCTGCTTATACACTGCTAACTTTTTAAGAGGATGTGCATGGAACATGGAGGAAATATGGAAAATATTTTGGAACATAATTCTTCAGGGTGACATAGTCCCCATTTTTAAAATCATGATTTATTTGAATCCTTGAAGTATTTTTGCTTTTTGTTGTTGTTATTTTAAAAAAAAAATGTCTATTTTTGTAACAAAAGAAGAGTTCAACAAGGCATTGGAAGTACTGAGGCTCCCAGAAAGATAATCTGAATGTGTCCTCCAAGTGCTTATGCATGGAAAGCACCATCAGCCTGCCCCCAGACCTCCCAGAAGAATATAGTGGGATTGAGACACTCTCTCTCTCTCTCTCTCTCTCTCTCTCTCTCTCTCTGTCACTCTCTGTGTCTCTTTCTGTCTGTCTGTCTGTCTCTCTGTCTCTCTCTCTCCTTGTCACTCTCTTTGTCTCTCTGTCTCTGTCTGTCTCTGTCGCTCTCTGACTCTTTGTCTCTCTTTCTTTCTTCTTCTTCTTCTTCTTCTTCTTCTTCTTCTTCTTCTTCTTCTT